>CM073771.1:105539927-105739938 GCA_037158775.1 Hetaerina titia | reverse complement strand
AGCAGCAGAGCATTTGCAATAAATCCATAACATAGGAAAGAACAACATATTTCCCACGGCATCTTCTTCATGCACCTTCTTCGCTTGTGCGAACGCATCTCGCATGGCTTTAATCTCCTTCGTTTCACAGATGCCGTCTTCATTGACGTCGCCCGTGCTTTCGATAGGGTCTGGCACAACGGCCTCCTGTTTAAAATTCACCAGTACGGTTTCCCGCCTCCCCTCATCCTTATCCTCCGCAGTTTGTTTTCTGATCGTCATTTTCGTGTGCAGATGGGTGATTCCCTCTCCGATGTAAAGAAAGCTGAGGCGGGTGTTCCCCAGGGCTCTCTCCTCAGTCCATTCTTGTTCAATTTATTCGTCAACGGCATGCCGACAACGCCCCACACGTCCCTATACATGTATGCAGACGACACCGCCATTGCCGCAACGTCTTGTGTGCGCTCGGCGAACATCCGACGCCTCAATACCCACCTACGGAAACTTCAAAAGTGGACCAAAACATGGAAAATTCGGATAAACGCGGACAAAAGTACTCATGTCCACTTCACCCGACGGCGCCCACGCACACCACACCTGTCGCTTACTCTACATGCACACAACATTCCGAGAGCTTCGTCGCACCGTTTCCTTGGCATCATTCTCGACAACAAACTCACCTCCAAACCCCTCCTGGACTCTTTCCGCGCGAAAGCTACCAATCTGTTGCTGTTGCTGTCAATCAACTCCGCTGTCTTGCGTCGGCGGCTTCCCCGATCAGTCATACGGACCGGGTGCGCCTATTCACGGCTATCGTGCGGCCCAAATTTCTTTTTGCCTGCCCAATTTTTGCAGTACGGAAGACAATATGGAAACACCTCGAAACAATGCAAAACATCTCCATCAGGCGCACACGTTCGCGACTCAGCAAAACTGGAAATGCTCTGCTATCTGACATCTGGGATTACGACATCAACTGTAAGCATACATATACACTACCTAAGGACGTAACTCGCCTATGAGTCTTTCCCATGTCTGTTACTATTAAGTTTTATTCATTCTCTTCATGCTAGTTTGTATCTCGCGTTTGTATTCCGCCTTAGTCCACCTGTACGGACATTATTCCAAATTCACGCAAAATTTTTCCAATTGTATGCCATGTAATAACTTTCCTCCGCCTAGTCTAACTTAGTTTCTCCATGAGCCGTTACCTGTCGGCTTCACCCATCATTGTAACCTCTGTTATAGCATAGTTTACTCTAAATCTTAAGTTTCTCGTCTCTCACAAACAACACGCTCACGGATGTGAGGTTTTTTGTAATGTCATGGTTTTATCTTGTATGTTAAATGACCGGTTAGGGTGGGTTTTCGCTCACCGGGACGGTGTATGTGTGCCCGTATGGGCCGACAATGAACGCTGAACCACGTGATCCACCGTGTTATGACACCATCATGGGCAAAGATAGAATGGTATAGTATGGCATGAATATATACAACTTCCACGAAATACAGTCCGAAGAAATGAAGTTTATTTTTGATAAAACTGCCTGTCCAACACAAGGTGCTCTTCTACGTTAAAAATTATTCCTAATTTCTTTATATAACGGAATTAACATTTATAGTAATCACTAAGCATCATTTTTCCATGCTATTATTTTAGTAGGAATTACGTGCACTGTGAGGATGAAGCAAAAGTTCACCGCAAAAAGCCTTTAGTGCAGTAAAAGAGGCCCCCTTAATATGATAAGTAAGGAAATGTTTGACACAAGTATACCAATATGAAAGATTGAAAATCGTGGAATGCTTAATATTTCCTGAAAAACGCATAAATGGATACATTTTCAATTGTGAAAATTGAAAGAGACTAAACAAAAGAAATTATCAGATTATCTAATCGATCAGTTATATTTTGTCGAACGAAAGTTATTTCTAGCCTTTCAATTCATTTATATCAGTTCTTGTAATGGAATTAGGAATAATAATAATAATAAGGAGCATCTCTGCTCAGGAGAAAAGTTTTGAGAAACAATGTCTGGGATGGAATTTGGGGGATGAATCCTGTGCGACTAAAGTGTCAGCTTAATGCGGCCTGGAATTTGGTGACCCAAGGGAAATCGCGCTTGCACCGAAACGGGTATCATCCGCGGAAGATCGTCCTCGTCAAATTGGAGTTCATTTTCTTTATATTTCCAGGCTCAGATCCTACCTTTGGAGTAAACTAACTCTGAAATAATCGTAAACCCTCTGCGCGAATAAAAATGCTTTAGAATTTGGGTATTTATTATGATTTGAATATCGCTTTGGAATTCAAATTTTAGGGCGCGACTTCATTCGTTGGGAAGGAAAAAACTATTGGTTACTCGAAAACCGAATGTGACATGCAAAAAAATGAATATATTTTGAAGTAAGCATTTTAGGCTTTTTTGGTTGATTTCTCCCCCTCGTGGGGATGAAAAGCGTATTCAAAGATGCACTAATTGCCACTGCTGTCAGTCATTTCGTGAAATTCGCAATTAACTAATTGATACTCCCTTGATCACTACAAAAGAAAAGCCTTCGTAACTTCGTTCCAGCTAAATTAAGCGGATCCCTCTTTTGTGGAAGGAATAATGACACCGAATTTTATTACCTAGCGAGGCGTTAATTGAAGCCTGTTAAAATTTTTTTAAAATTGTCATAATAAGAACACAGGTGTAACAGGTCTCTTAGGGGATTTAGGCTGGGAGCCACTTGAGATACGAAGAGAACAAGTGAGACTTAGACTTTTGGAAAGATACAGAACAAACGAGTTTAGCAATGATACTAAAGGAATTATTGTGGCCCCACACTACTTAGGTAGATCAGACCACAAAGATTAAATAAGGGGAAAGATTCCAATGTAGAGAGATAGAAATACTCATTATTTCCCAGAACAATCAGGAATCATAATAGTTAGAAACCGAAGTTACTTTAAACATATTAAAAACATTTAATTTACAAGTCGGAAGAAGATTAAACATTGCAAAGACATTAGGTTTAATTGTAGGTGCATGTGTATGTTAATTGGTAGTTTGTGTATTTGCATGTGTGTGGGGTGTAAGGGTTTTGGCATTAATGTATGCCATATTTTTGCGTGGATTGTATAAATTTGTGGCTTTTGCATGCGGTTTTTTTCTTAATAACGGGTGGTGCCCTAACACCCTCCGCCATACGCCCTTGCGGCGGCTTGCGGGTTATTATGTAGATTTAGAGTCGTTTGCTAGCTAATGTTACCGCATGTAACTGCAACTTCGGTTCAGGTTCAACTTCAGCAATAATACAAATAAGCCTTACGGAAAGTGAATAATAATAACTTCGTAAGTTCCACTGATTTTTATTTTTAAAACGACCGCTTTCGTCGAATAGTCGACATCATCAGGACAGCCTTACAGGTTCAGGCTCACTTCGTGAAAGTTTTGTACATCCGTCAATGGAACATAAAGATAAAAAAATAACATTACTGGTGACTCTGCATTAACGCCCTTCTAATCACAAGAAATTTAGAAATAATGGATACACTTCTTGACTGAGCAAATAATGGGCGTAATTCAGAGATTGAAAATGCCCTTTGAATTATTTTTTTAAATCAAAAACAAAACAAAATAACTGCTAGATTCACATGTCATTCCCGAAACCAGGCTAGAATATGTCCTTCGAAACTGATTAGAACATTTGCCGTTTTATGTAAACTCACGGGTAAATGAAGTTCAGCAGCATAGTTCCTGCCAAGTGAACAAATCATCAGTAACGAATTTTAAAACAGCGGCCCTGCTAAAATATAGTGCCGGTCTAAATTCACCTCTCCCTTGGTTCGCGAAGTGACCTCATTCGTGCGTCTTCTTCGAAGCAAAACCCAATCTCTGCCAGGAACACTGCCTGTGATACGGAGCACGGCCATTAAATAAAGTCCAATCAACTCCCCAGACGCCAGGATCTCTCGTTCGGAGGAATTTCAAGAACTGATTTGGAACGTCAACGCTGATATGAAAGCGATAACTTACTGAAACGAGTTCCATTTGAATAACACAATGTATCAACCCCTCGATGACTAACTCATGAGCCCACCAAGAGAAAATTTCATTTCATCTGCAAGATACTCTGTACGCCATCGCTTATATCTCTGTCGTGTAGACCATTTGTAATGTTATAGTACCAATATTAAAGTAAGTAAATCAATATTGGAAATCATTTTAACAACAATCGCAAACACCACTGTACTGTGAAATACTTATCTACGCATGCGAGACGAGCTGATAGTAATAAGAATGACAATGGAATTAGGGTTAGATGAAAATGTCTTCGTACTGAGCTACTTGGAATATTTTCTCCCCATCTCGGTCTTTTGGTATTTTATATATATTCTGACTCATTTTATCTAGCTACTTTATCTATATTATATAACAATAATAACATTTTATGGCAATATCATATATCATCATCGATACATGATGGTCTGTTTGAATAATTAGCATAAGTTGAAAAAATTAAGACCCAAAGCATTGTCGAGGCATCGATTTTGTTTCGTATTTAATCACATACGTATTGATAAGTTTCTTTTTACGAATCCTCAACCGTGACTAATTTCAGATTGAGTCCTTGTGGAATTGAGATTCCCCCCTCTCCTCCCCGAGTCTTCATGAATTAAAGAAAGGTGGACGCGTGTGGTGAGGAGCGGGGGAAGTAAAGTGGGGAGGGGGCGTTGTTTGGCGTTGTTTGGAGGGAGGGAGGGTGGGGGAGAGGAGGAATCGAAGCGTGGTGCACGTCGCCGCGAGTTGTAATCGCCCCGCTGAGCCCCAGGGGCCCATTTGTGCCGCCAAGGGATGGGCTGGGGTGGGGTGGGAGGCGAGGGAGGCGGAGAAAACGTTTCCGTTTCTTCGCTCCGGTCGTAAAGCAGGAAATGACACTTTGGAAATTGGTAGGCTGGAAAAACATTCCGAGTCGTTTCCTGCTTTACGATGGATATCGAGAGATTTCAGGGCGCGGAGGGCGAAACCCCAATTCCGCGGCGGAATGAATCCTTTTTGCGCGCGGGTGTGTGGGGGGGGAGTGTTGTGGGGAGAAATGATCGGGAGGGGTGCGGTTCCCTCGGTAGATGGCCCCACGCCTTACCGTTGCCGTCCCCAAAGTGCCACCACTGATCGTGCCGAGAATTCTCATCGTTGCGAAATAATTATCTTAAGCACCTCAGACGTTTTTTTAAACCATTTTTGAATCACGCAGGCAGTAGAATTATTTCACTGTATTATACAATCAAATTGCTAAATGAATACCTTGTATATCATGTTCATTTTTGTCGTTTTTGCCGCTCAGTTATATTTATTTTCTTTGTTATCAGTTTAATTTTCACCCTCACCGTTCTTTCTTCATTGGTATTTGATGAGTTTATTTGTTCAATAAATGAGTTTTCAACAGTTTAAACATATCATAATTTGCTTAACAGGTAGGTGTATTCACAGAAACATTCAACGTAATGCATTCTTCGTTTACAATACGAGGCACGAGAGACGCCAAAGGATTTCTCAACTGAGGGATTTGCGTTCATGTTTGTTAACACAATAGTTGGGACCATTTATGGAATGAATATCAGAGCCATTATTTCATATACGTGCTGAATGTGAAGTTAGCAGGTTTACTTGATACGTGTCGCTGGTGCGACACTTGGTAATTTAAATTAAACTTAAAAAAAGTGCGTAGTGATGAATTTCCGGAAAAAGAGCAATTCCCTCCCGAACGCCTACTGCATTGGGAACACCGAAATGGAATGGGTAGACTCAATCAAATACCTAGGCGTTACACTCACTCACGAGCTCTCCTGGGTGAAACTCAAACGGGGAATATGTAGACAGGCTAATAAAAAAATTAGAATTTATTTGAAGAGTACAAGAATTGGAGAAAGGTGACCAAAAGGTTAAAGAAAAATGTCATCTCTTGCTGGATCGGCTTCATTTAGAATTGTTTCTAGTATAATCGTAGTTCATCATTCTTTCTACTTTCCTTATCGGTTATTCTTTTTGTGAACATATGTAACTGAATGAAAGCCAAACAATAAAAATAGAGACGGAATAGTTATGATTACTGTTTAGAGACTGTTTCAAGAATTCATACAATTTTTATTCGAAAACGAAATATTTTGCTCCAAATATTTGTGAAAACATACATTAACGGACATCACAGCTTCAAATTTTGCAGATATGACAAAATAATATTTAGGTAAGACGCGATAAAGAAGCGATATCAAGGCTTAATCAGAGAATTTGCGAGGAAAATGGAGAAAAGCGTATCACCAAACATTAGGTTGAAATTAATTTAAATTCATATTCATGGTTTCGTGGGGTGTTGAGTTTAAAGAATGGGAAGGAGGAACAAATGAATTACCAAAAGATTTAACAGGTCGGGATTAAACTTTTTTGCGGGAGTTTATGTATTTATTAGAAAGTTAAAATAATGATAGTTCATTCCATAACCAAATGGTAGTATGGTAGAGGATGAGAGTGAGTGACATTTGGAAGAATGCAGGAGATAAAGAGAGGCAAAAGGAGAGGGAAGGCTAAACACAAAAAAGGAGAGTAGAATACTCGTAAATCAGGGAAGAGGGAGGAACAGAAAATACATTGATGAACATTTTGGACGTAATTTAGAAAGTATACAGAGCTAAGGAATAAGGTACTGCTATAGGTTGTGAGGGGCTTAAGGATATTATGTGTAATGTTACTCAGGGCTTAGAAACAAAGCGGTGTGTAGTGCCAACGTTCGCGTGCCCTAATCTGATAGACCGATGTAGAAAAAAATTAGCTGGCTGTTTTTTTCGGATTAATAGACAAGCTCTAAGAAATTTATCTCTTTTAATATCATAGTGTAAATATAATAAGTGTTTAAGTATAATAATAAGTTTACATAATTCTGTAATGACCAATGAAAGCCTGGTGGAGAGGCTATTGTCAAATACTGGAAGAATAGGGACATGCTTTGGACGCGATACATATATTTTTCTCCCTACTCGTAATGAGAGCAAAGAGTTTAGGGGGCAATGAATTAAATGAAGTGTTTGGAATAATATTAGATTAATTTGGGCAAAGAGTCCCCCTGCTGCCAAATTAAATGAAATAGACTTTTGCTCATTACGAGAAGGGACATCAAACCCATTATGCTCACCGCCCGAATCACTCGCGCAAAGCACTAGAAGCGAAACTTCAAAAAATTTTTACGGCGTGCTGTTGGTTAGACAGGCAGATACTTTGCCAATAAAGCAGGCTTACCCTTTGGCTATATTTAAGCAGTTTTGTGGTGGATTCGAAATTATGGAAAAATTCAACTCTGGAGTCCTCTCGTTCTCGAAGCCACACCGCTTTTGGCTGTCGCCAATTATCCGAATCATCACAAAGGGATGTATTTCATACGGCACGATTGTCGACTGGAAATGGAGGGAGAGGCAACTCTAAGAAAGATGGAAGTGAAGAGGGAGTTCCGGTGGAGGAAAGGTTTACCCACTCATCATGGCGTTTCACTGCGACGACTTCTTCTCGCTCTCACAAGTGCTTCACCGCCTCAGCCTCGTATCTTCTTCACCGCTCGAAGGGAAACTCTCGAAGCATTGTGTCCCGCCACACGATGGGCCGAAGGAGGGAAAGATAAAAGAACATCTGCCAAGAATGAATAATATATGTATGGGCGGACGTTCTTTTTTTTCAAAATCTCGTAGTCGGTATCCTATGTACTATAAAAAGTCGAGCGAGATCAGAGTTGCTCTTCGTAGAAGAATTAATTTTACGGAGATGGGATTAATTCAATTAAAATTATCATCTCAAACCTTTAATTCAAAATCTTTCACGCGAGAGTTTTTCTCATACTTTCGGGAATCTTAGAAGTTCGCTAATTTCGTAATTAATTCCTGCATTGGGAGGTTTTTCGACGAGGCCACAAATTATTCCTCACGGAACAAACCTTAATAGTAAATATACTTACCAAAAAGTTACAAAGAATAGCTGTAATTATCAATAAAGTATTACCAAAAAAATAGTATAATTCTCTTTACTTGATTAATCAGGACCAAAATATCTTATCTTTGATTACATTGGTGCCTTCTGTAAAGCATGTCACCATTATTTTGGGCGAAAAAAGGCCTCCGTCCCTCTCCGTTCAGTAAAGATGCCACATTTATAATAATTCGGCTACTCTCAATCTAGTTATCCAAAACAAAATATCGCAAAAGGCAAAAAGTTCAATTATATAAAAAATTCACGGAAATAAAATTTGGAAAATACTCGGATAAAAGACAATTGATGCTAAATATTTCTTCAGAAAAGCACTTTTCCACTAAAAAAAGTAAATAAAACTTTTTTATTAAACTAGTAAGTTTACACTTACCATTTATATTATTATTATTAACTTAATAGTCACACATGAAAGGTTGAATATTACATTAAAAAGGAAATACATATTTTTGACATTCATTTTGCGTTAATGATTTCGTAGCTTCTGTACTAACTCTCGTGACTCATTAATGAACAAATGGTTTCTGGGATTTCAAATTGTTTCAAAGCATAAATGCTCATTATAAACCTACTTAAAGAGCCAATGAGAACTATTAAAGCAGGGCAACCAAATCAATACACTTGGAACTTCGTGTTCTGAATGCTTCTTTCCGCGATTTAAAAGTTTATTCGTTCTAGAACTCATAAACAAGAAACTCTTGGGCAGCATTTGCTGTATTCCTGGTAGCTCTTCTCGTAAGTGTAACGCGAGTGTCGAATTCCCACATCAAGGATCGTGTTCCCTCTCATTAGTCTCTAACGAGTGACTTAATTTTGCCCATCCATCTTTCCCCCTTCAAATGTAATTCTATTGCCCTCTCCTATTTCCAAAATTCCTCTCCGTTCGGCCAACTTGTTTTGCCACTGACCTTCGTCGTGAGTAATCAGAAAACATCTTAGAAACGAAGAAGAAATCCCAAGGCTTCATTCGGAAGAAATAGTGTAAATTAGTTCCGTTCTTTGCCGCTGTCTTCTAGAAGAAATATATAACAAAGTAAATGGCTCGAGAAACGGAGTCGACGAGCCTTGGTGCAGGGAAGAGGTTTTGTATGAAGTCGTCAATCTTTAGATAAAGTTATCAAAGTTAAGGAAGGAATGAGCTCTGTAAGTAAAGGTTTATACGGTCTATAAAATAGAGGCCTGTCTCTTGAAGACGATTGCAGAATTATTCTGCAAAAGGCTAGAGTGTAAAAAAAGCATTAAACTGAGAACTATTTTTTGAGTAATAGATTGGGTTTCATCATCAGTACGTATTTGGCCGCCCTAAGATCGGCTCCCTTCAATCTTCCTTATTCACTGAAAACTCTATTTCTCTCACACACGAACCACAATGGCTTCTTTGCCTCGCATTCCTCTTTATTTGGGCCACTTAGCTGCTCCTCAGTTTTCCTCATGGGACCATTCCTCTTATTTTCCATTCCATTGTGTTCCTGACAAACATATTACCTCTCAAGACGTCCCCAATTCATAAAGTTCTTCATTCCCGTATAATGCTCCATTACTCCGATTCCCTCGACGATTCTTCTTGCAAGCTTCCTCGCTTCTTACTCTATCCATTTGCTTGATCTTCGGCATCCGCTTCCAGCGAAAGCTTTTGAGCAGCTTTGTCAGCCATTACATAACTTTATTTCCCCAGCATTAACTCGAAAACTGCCGCTGTTCTTACAGCCTACCACATCGTTCGCTTTATTTCGCGAATCTGTTAGATATTATATGACGGAATACCCGCCCGATTAATTGATCACATTTCGGACATTCAATTTCTAGGGAAGGCCAACCCCTTGGGTAAATGAAGAGGTAGGGAAGAACGTCCGAGGATATTTCCGCTCTGGCGCGACGGCGACCCTGTACAACGTAATGAATCCGCGGATAAAACGGCAACTCGGGGACATCTGAGGACGTAGGGATGTCAGCGAGATGAGGTGAGGTGAGGGGTAGGGGGATGGAGGGGAAGGGATAGAGGGGAAGGGGGATGGAGGGGCAGGAGAGGGTGCTTTCATCTCCCCCGGAGGATCCCTTCCCCCTCTTGTACCCCCTCCACGGCGTCTTACGTCCTCTCGGGAGACATTCCATCTCTCTCTTTCTTACGAGCTCGCCCCCTCCATCCCCCCCTTGCCCCACCGCCAACGAGAATCCTTAAAAAACCTCTCCTCGTCCGTTCGGGGAAGAGCTTGGTCCTCGTGTGTTCTTGACCCTCCAGCCATTCAACCCCCCCCCTCCTTCATCCCGTGGTGTACGGCATTGCGATGGCACGATTCTCTTGCTTCAACGCGCGGAGCACCAATGACCGTGCTGTAATCTCACGCGAGAGAATAATTCGACGCGGTGTGGTAAACATGCGACGACCGAGATTTCCATTTACGACTTATTTCGACCCTCTTAATGTTGAATAACGATTTCTTTTCAGGCGGAAAAAATAAGTAAAATATCTTAATCACTGATTTCGACAACCACATCCACGCTATTCGCCACAAGTCACCGCGAGACATTTGTACTTGGAAATCAAGCGAAAAACTACTGCGGGAAAAGTATGTAATGATGCACAAGGATTGTATAAAAAGTATCGGGAATAGTTTTTTCCTGGCGTGCATTGCGTGGAATGCTGAATTCAGATCGTTAATTAAGTGGGCGCATGATCGTAGTTCGCATTGGAATTGGTGAGATGACAGTACACACACCATTATAACTGAAAATTTGGCGATTCGAAAGATCTGAGCTTAACTTGTCCCGAAGGTTTTTGCACAGACGACCAAGAAGAGTACAATCGAGTATCTGCTTCCAAAGACCTTCTACAACGACTTCGCGACGATTCCCCAACCCCCTTACAGTACCGAATTGGCACCAGCAGACTATTTCCTATTCCCAAAAGATAAAACCTCCATCAAATTATACCACCATAGGACCCTAAGTGCCGTCAAAGAACCTTGCAAGTGTACCCTTAAGTACCTTCCGGAATCTGCCTACCAGGGACCCTTCGAGTCGTAGAAAAGTCGCTGGCAAAAGTGTGTCGACGTTCAAGGAATGTACTGATTGAAGAATTTTGAGACATCGTTGCAACATCTGAAATAAATCTTTTTTGCCGGAAAATTTCCGGATACATTTTATAGAAACCCTGTATAATGTATAATTTAATATACGAGTGTTTCGTGAGCTTCTTCTACACCTTGCGGTAATTAGGCGCGCGTAGGGAAATGGGATCCCTTCAAGTACCTGTCGTGAGGGCGTGTGGCAGGGAGTGCTGCTAGGTCATCAGCCATTGGGCCCCTTAATTGCTGATTAATAGCATTCCATATGATTTTAATTTTGGAAAGTTGGCATTGACATGCATGCAGTTCACTACTATCGGGGTCACCAACTGTGTAAAGAAATAAAAGAATTCCTACGGTCGATCTGCTCGGAAGGCTCTCTTCATTTGCTTTCATTCCATGTGAATTTAACACGGCATATAGGTGTTAGTACTGAGTGAACTCTCTCATCACCTACCAAACCGATCTTCGGGTTGATTACTGTATTTATGGTTTTTGTTTTAACGTACTGATGTGCTGTGGGAATCAGGAATGAATCCATGCCTTAAATGTAGAAAGGTATCGTTTGTTTGAAGACGAGGTTGGAATGCGGAAGAACAATAATACTGGAAAAACCGTCGAAACCCACAGAATAAAAGAAAATTTCTAATCCATCAATTCAAAAGTATCTAAAATTTAACGAATCGACATTGTTTCCATCTTCTGTATGCGATACTTCTACGTGTCCTCCGAATATTGTATCATTCCCTTGCATCATAATCTCAGCTTCGTACGGCCCTAATCCGGGTCCCTCTCTCTCTCCTACCAAATTCCAAGACGCGAACTTGTCAAAAGAGGGGAGGGTGGTTGAATGGGTAGGGAGGCGGATCGAGATAAGGGGAGGGGATGAAGGGGAGGGGGGTTGAGTGGAGAAGAAAGGATTCACCCCGGAGCGAAGTCGCTCGCTGATGGGGTCAATCCTCGAACCTTTTCACGACGGCGACGGGGCGGAGAGGATGGAGGAGGGGAGACGAGTGGTTGGACGAAGAGAGACCCTGAGTCGGAAAAGGTCGAAGAAAATGAAAGGGACGAGAGGAAATGAGAGGAAGGAAGGGGGGAGAGAAGGTGAGCTGGATAAGATCTGTTGAGGTCTTGCCCGTATCACTCCACATCTGCTAAACCGGCCGGAGCGACGAGGAAGTTGAGCCTCGGGGGATAGAGGGAAGTGGAAATGATTGGCAGAAGAGTGACTTTCCTAGCCCAAGAGGGGCAAAGGACATCTATGTAAAAGAAACAGTTCCCTAGATAAATGCCCCGTGCGGTGAAATGTAAGGCGTGAATTAGAATACTCCGAGACAAGCCGCGTGATTCGTGAACAGTTGTATGGAACGCACGAATAGACGCACCATTATCAGAATTATTTCGTATGAATGAATTTATGAATAATTCACACATGGTCTAAACCATATAAAAAGCAAAATATTTGACGATTTCATTTCCGACCTCTAGATGGTCGCGGTGGTTAAAGCACTGGTTTCCCACTCCGACGGCTTGGGCTCAAATCTCGGCGGCTACAGAAATTTTTAAGGGTATCTCGGAGTCCCACTTGGGTATCCCAAATCCCACTTGAGTATTGTGTGGAGAGCACTTCGCAGAGAGTCAGACATCCCACGGATGGGACGCTAAACTGCGTGAACCTTTGACGCATGTCGTTAATAGAGTAATCTAAATTTCCCGCTTATTAACCCGTTCCCTTAACCCCTATCGCATTACTCACCTGTGCCTGATTGTAAGAATGACTCGGGTGTCGATTGTCTCCCCTGCCAACTGCCACTGCTACTTTGGCGCCGACATTGAGGCACTGTGGTGATGGGTTAGACCACTACGAGGAGTTTAAGCAACATTCGGCCGTCGTAAAAATCGATTAATCATTTTTCTCGCTCAATTCGTGATTCAAGATGAATAAAATTAGAAACTATGACAAAAGACCAAAATAATTTAGAGATTATGGTGTATTATAAGTTTGATTATAAAATCACGATATTATTCCCCATCGGCTAGTGACTTTATTAACCGATAATAATTGTCCGTGGCTTGTTGTAGATAGATGCAAATTCAACACCAGGGTGGTAGGTGCATGGAAAATGTTAGAGGAGAGCAGATGAAATAATGAAGATATACATTCACATGGGTTAAATACTCCTATAAGGAAAAGGGATAGGAACAAACTTAAAAGTGTCCTCGATACCTCAAGTTCTTAAGGGTATCCGCCAAATCCAAGACCCGAGGTTCCCGGTCAAGGAAACTTTTTATGCTTGTGATCTTCTCGATTTCACCTTTCACTTTCGACTTTCACTTTAATTCGCACAGCTTCCCGGGGGCAGATGCGGACTCTGACCACAATTTAGTTGTTCTGAAATGTCGTGTCCGTTTCAAAAAGATAAGGCAGGGACGGCGGGTTAGGAAATGGAACGTAGAAGCATTAAATGGATTGACAAGGAAGGAGTATCAGCAGGCTGTAGAAAGAATAATTGATGACGGTAAATAGCTGAGTACTATCGAATAAAAATGCAAATGTATCAAGAAAGTGATATCTAAAGCCGCAAAAGACATTATAGGGACCGTTACCAGGAAAAGGGCAAGGGAACCATGGATAACGGATGAGATGATTGCAAAGATGGATGAGAGAAGAAAATGAAAGAATGCAGACACAGAGTTAAGCCAAATGGAGTACAAAGAGTTAAGCAATAAATTGAGAAGGGCCACAAATAAAGCAAAAGAAGAATGGTGGAAAACGCAATGCGAGGAAATGGAAAGTTTACAGAGGAAGGGTGAAATTGGTGCGCTATACAGCAAGGTTAAGTTATTATCGGGAAGTAAGAAGGCAAGATCTGTGCTAACAGTTAAAGATAAGTGGGGTAAGATAATAGTTGAACCAGGAAAAATCCAAGAGAGATGGAAGGAATATATAGAAACACTGTATGGTAAAGAACTTAGGCCGACAAGATTAGACATAGAAAAGGAACATGACGTAGAAGAAGATAGCTTAGGTCCAGGCATACTCGACGATGAAATAGAAAGGGCATTAAAGGAGATGAAAGCAAATAAGGCTGTGGGGGTGGACAATATTCCTGTAGAAATGTTGAAATGATTAGGGAAAGGTGGGAAGAAGGCCATATATGGACTGATTCGTAGTATTTATGAGGAAGGAATCTGGCCGGAAGATTTTGTGAGATCAGTGTTAGTTCCTATTCCGAAAAAGGTAAAGACTACATCATGTGAGGAGTACGGAACAATAAATTTGATATCCCACGCAGGTAAAGTTATTCTCAGGATCGTCAACAAAAGGATAGAGAGTAAGGCAAATGATTACTTAGGGGATGATCAGTTTGGGTTTAGGAAAGGAAGAGGTACACGTGATGCCATTGCAGTAATGAGATCACTGTTCAAGAGGAATATAGAATACAATCAGAAGGTATTTGACTGTTTCGTAGATTTCGAAAAAGCTTTTGATAGACTGAATTGGGAAAAATTAATGCGTGTATTGCAGAAAATAGGAATGGATTGGAGGGACAGGAGACTGATCCGTAACCTGTACATGTCTCAGACTGCTCAGGTGCGAGTGGGGAACGGAGAGTTCGGATGGGCAGTGTTAGGAAGAGGTGTAAGGCAGGGTTGCCCATTGTCACCGGTGCTGTTCAACGTATATGTGGAGGAAATGATTAAAGAGGCATGGGAAGAACTGGAGATGGGAATGAAAGTCGGAGGGGAATTCGTAAAATTGGTTAGCTTAGCTGATGACCAAGCATTAGTTGCTCAGTCAGCCAAGGGGTTGCAAGCATTTCTGAGTGAATTGGAGGTTCAGTGAGATAGATATGGAATGAGAATCAATATTAATAAATAAAGATTATGCGATTTTCCAGAAATGAAAAGGCTAAGCCAAACATTAAAATAGGAGGGCAAAAACTAGAGTAGGTAGAACAGATTACGTATCTCGGAAGTGTTTTGGACCAATACGGTCCAAAACACTTCCGAGCAATACGGTAGAAGTATTGACAAAGAGGCTTTCACAAGGAGGAGGGAAGTGATGACGGGAACGTTGATTAGGATTTTGAGAAAAGACCCGTAAAAACTTTGATTTGGAGTGTAATCATGTACGGCGCGGAAACGTGGTCATCGAAGCAGAAGGATAGACGTAGATTGGAGGCTTGGAGGAAAACAAATGAGGAAGTACTAGGTGTGGTAGAGGGGAGAATGTTGGGCAAACGAGGAAAGGGCAGGAACAGGATAGGGATGTTGGACGGGATGAAGGGAGGAAGGAGTTACTCAGAGATGAAGAGGGACCTAATTTAGAGTAGGTTGCTGGATTGTGTTTTGTTAAGAGTCACAAAATATTTATTTGGTAGTTGTATCAATCCATAAACCTACCTTAACAAGTAGATTACCTTATAGTTAATAATATATTATTATGTGCATATGAGTACATATGCATACATACATATGGTTATACATGTGTGTGTATGTACACACAATCACACAATGTATGAAAAACCATTTGTACATATGTGTGTATATCTATATGCATAGATATTTATACGCATTATACTTGTATAAATATATAACTAATTTTAAAGTTTTCCATTTGTATTTAATTTTTCCATTTCTTACGTTTAACTCTTTTCCCGATGTGATGCTATGGATGCATGAATAAAAATATTCTTTTTGTTCTTTTATTATTCCAAAGAGACGTCGAGCACAGAAATATTTTTTGAAATCCTTTAACTGACTATGCTTGAATTCTTAGACGTAATACGGGTTCTTTAATACTATGTCTAACGAAATCTCAAGGAATTTAGAGTAATCTGCTTAAGCGTGCCCTCAACTCATCGGAAAAGTGCCTGCTTAAATTTCTCTCTGAGAAGTGCCACTTCGAAATCTGATAGCTAAAAGCTGCTTCATTAATCGGTTTTCATTTCCTATTTCCTAACTTGAATTAATCAGAGTCTTCACTACGGCGAGGTATGGGAGGGACACTCGCTTTTTATTTCCTCCTGGGTTGCGTAAAAAAAATTTTACCCCTTAATCACTTTTCTCCGCATTCACTAATGCATTTTCAATAACTCCCACCCATTATCCAGGGTGATAATCGATCTTTTGAGATTGGTAACGGAATGAACCATCCGAGTGAGTCGAGATATGGAGAATCAATCCATACGTTGAATATGACCCTCAAGGAAGGCGGTTGACCTCATTGCTGATTTTTGGAACGATGAGGCGTAGGGAATGGGATGTACGATAGACAGTTCGAAGATCAATAAATATGTATGAATATTAGAGGACTGTTCAATAAATCCTGATCATACATTTGTACTCACATATTTTATTACAAAAAAATAATTTGCTGTTATGATGTTAGCTTAATATGTTATGTGTATGCGGCAAAAGATTGAATTATTCCCCTCCAGGGTTGTTATAAGGTGATTGCGTTGAAACATTCGTGAAAGAGTCATAAAAATATTAATCAACGCTAGTTTTATGACACCATCATACCTATTTTTTCTCCCATCCTTTTACAACTGGTTTGCATCACTTATCCTTGATTTTCCGCGCGTGATTATCAATATTCCCTTCCGCTGCATTTTCATGGCATATTTATATTCTATCGAAGTTTTTAGTTGTAGTAAGCCCAGCCAGTTCCACTCCACAGAATAGTGAATATTTTTCCTCTCCCAACCCGCTCTATGCACCTCGTTCCTCACTATTATCTTCACCTTACATCTGCGGCATCCACCTCCAGCACCAGGGAGGAAAGACTCTTCCCTGGTCTCTCTTTTTTCAATTTTCCAGGAAATATATCACTCGAGTGGTAATGTCACACTCAAGGATGAAATTGCAAGTGTATTACAGTCACTGGAGGCAAATTATAATATTGCATGATTTGTTATCCCTTGACTGTCAACAAGAAAAGTCATTTTGTGCGCAGTTCAAGTAGAAAGAAAACTACGTGGAAAGCAATCATGGAATAATACGCTTTAATGCTGAAAGCTTTATTTTATGACAAATACCACGGTAACGGTAAGCAAAAATGTTAAAAAATTAAATAATTTCAATATGAACTGAAATCGCTAAGAACTCTTTTTTCATCCGCCAGGGAGTGTTGACTGATGTAACAGTGCGTCATATCTCTTGCGATTTTGACACACCGTGACGATAGAGCCTAATGTCCATGCCCCTTGCCTATGTGGTGATACTTTGGAGGATGACGCGGCGTGAGATGCACAGCAACCAAATTTAACCCCTTCGGCGTTTCCCAAATAATAATACGAACAATGCATTTGGGAACGTGAATCCAATTGCATTAACGTAAAGAATTGTGGGCTCCTTTTGCAATTTTATGCGACAAGATATTCCTTCTTCAATCTTTGAATTGTAATCACTTCATTCCTTATTGGGTATCTTATGAGGGGGGCCAAATAGCCGACCATTATGGCTGCTCGCTGTCACCAAGATTATCGGTAGGCGCCACTGTCGTCTAGTGAGCGGTGAACAAGCTGTACCCAGTAAACCAAATGTGTTTTGCATTCTTAATCTCTATCAATCAAAATGTTTCATAACATAAATACAAAAAATCCCTTTTCGCCAACTAACAACCTGGCTTCATCAAACCAAAACTATTGATTTAAATACTGATATCAGAATAATATTACTGAATGCGAGGACTATTTTTAAGACCGATTATTCTTCATTTTTGAATTTTGTTTTCGGTATAGAAATTGGGTCCTCATTTGTTCGTATACTGATGATGCGCAGGAAAGTTGAATCGCTTTCAATCGAATCACATTTGAAAGCTTTTTTTTTGCCTAAACGAATATTGCCCGTTGATGCTTTGCCTATCTCTCCCCGGTCAATGCACGATTCCCATCCCGAGGCGAAGAAAACATCCCTTTGCCTGCTTTATCATTTTATCGTGTCGCGAGATGGCACGGTGCCATGACTGGGGGTGCACAAGGCGCCAAGCCCAAGAGGCGCCGCTCTTGGCACACGTCTCGCCGAGAGAATGTTTTTCGAGAGATCAAGATCGTGCGCCCCCACTTCCAGGGAGTTTGCCACTTTAAATGAAAACACGCACCATCCAACATAATTTCACGCCAGTCTAACCTTACTCCTCATCATACTCAAATTTACGTAGGGAGTCGCAAGAGCGTTTCAGTCTCGCTTGGATCCTATTTTTAATATTTCAGCACTAAATCTTTTTATTCCCCGGGGGAAGATGAGGTCATAGGAAGCCGAGAATGATTAATTACGTTCTTACTCTATATACATTATGTTCATTATTCCATTCGGTCATTTTTAGTCCAACTCAACGCGATATGAATATAATTGTCCATTTTCCCTTGTTATTTCCGTGATAGATGGGTTCTTCACATCGCCGCTGTCGAAGAATTTAAATCCCGGAGGAGCCTCGCAGTTTCCTTGCTGTGATATAGTATATTCAGAGTCGAAGAAACTGAAAAGTACAATATTTTCGCAACTTAAATTTTGTTTCTACTCATTCACATGCAAATAGATTTAAGGAAAAGGGATATGAACATACACACACACATATATATCATATATGTATATATGCATACACATATAAAATATAACCATAAACACAGTAATCAACCCGGAAACGAACGGAATGCAACGGGATGGTTAAAGAGCAATTTTGCATTTCGCTCGTTAGTCCTTATTTAGATTATGTTGCTAGTACATATATGGAATCTTCGTGAATTTGGATTATAGAATTAGATCTTAGTTGAGAAATCAGATTTTGTCCTGTTTAAATTGAGAAGCGTATCAAGAGTTCACACACATATACATGCATCTTGAAGGAAAGTCTCACGGATGTGAATAATAATTTAAACGGAGAAACGAGATACCGCTAGCAAACAAAAACACAGTGAAACAAATACAAGTAAAACTCATATGCATTCCGAACTTTCGGTGGCCAAATCATCTTCGTTTAGGGAAAGAAGTAACTCATTCTTCAGGGAAAGAAGGAAGCTTCTTCTTTCCCCAGAGGAAGGTGGTTTAGCCACCAAAAATTAGGTATGCATGTGAGTGTCATTTTTATGTTTTTCTCTGTATTTTTGTTTCCTAGCACTACGAGCGCTGCGATAGTTTCTCGCTTCACCGTTTGAACTTTATATATGTATTATATATATATATATATTATTTTTATAACCAAAAACACGGTAGCATCATCTGGCTGATGATACTACACTGGCGAAAGTAGTCAGACAGACAGACTAGGCAGTAATGAATTCTTTCCTGTGTAAAATGTAAAGTCTTTTTGATTCTTCCTTCGTGCTTCACGGGGCGAAGGTTAAAATATGATATGGTATCTCGCGTAAATTGGAAGGAGATATTATTAGCGAGGACCGTATGCGTCTACACTCGAAAGGAAGAGGTATGTTTATTTTTTTATCTAAGTAGCTTAGTATTTAGACATTATTTATTCTAACTTTAATTTTATTGCAGTACTTGTTAACTAGTAGCTCGTCATCTCCTATGTGTAGAGAAGCACTTCGCTCTTGGGTACCCCGGATGGACGCGAGTCCTGCGGCATTCGTTCCCATGGCAACGGCGGCGGCGTTTGGCTTTTCCAGTCCCCGGCCATCGTCGGGCACCCAATCACTGACTGCCCACCTGGACAGCCTGAGTTACCCCCACCGTGGACGACGGGGGGCCCGGGCGATTGATGGGTTGGGAGGAAATTGAAAGCGAATGGCAAGGGATTGAGGGGTGGTGGCGGTTGAGGGGGGGAGGGTGGAGTGGAGAAGCAATCGGGAGAGAAAAGGGATCACCGGGGGCAGAGTGCCGAGGGCGGGGGAGGGAGGGAGGGTTATGACCGCCAGGCCCGTTTGCCGATCCCTCGAGTGAAACTCGGAAATAAAAAACCTCATGGCAAAATTGATAAGATGGAAAATGTCATTCCAGTTTTCCTGGGACCCAAGATGGGGTTCCTCAGGAGCACAGGGGGAGGGCAAAGTGCGGTCCTTTTCAGGGATCCTCAGCGTGTGGCACGCATTTTCAAAAGTGGCCCGCAGGTGTCCGTCATGAGGTGGAGCTCAAATAGTTTCAGTAACGTGCAAAAATGAGGATGATGTGCTGCCTGAAGATCACACACACGATTCATCTCCACCAACGACAACGTTTGATCGATGTTAATGTTCGGACTCAACCATCGTATTCCTTCCGACGAAGAAAAATCACTCTAACTCGTCTTTCAATTGCCAATGTTATTTCAAGGTAGCAGATAATTAATTATTGAGGTATTATTTAGATTAATTAGTATGAACTATGTACTTTATGTTAATAGTTGAATAATAAAGGGCAAATAGCTGTCGAGAAAACGATAGAGAAATAAATAATTTCCGGGAGAAGATATTAATTTAATAAGTTGAAGGTCGACTCATTCCAAAACCTAAGCCAGAGTGACTCTCTCGCGCTATTTTCCTCTAATATACAGTGTAAAGATGAAAGTCGAGCATCAAATAAGTAGTGGTAGTGGATATTTAAATATTGCTTCAGATTTCTGAAATGAAAATTTACATGCTGTCGTGGTAAGCATGCTATTGTTAAGAATGGAAGAGTCTAAATCTGATTTTTTTTGAGGTCTGCTTTGTGGGATTTATGCATTAAAAGAAAAACAGAAAGCAAATATAAAAACAAAAAAAATCATGTATTGTAGATGTCATGTGAATTTGGACCGCTATAGAAAACATAAAGAAAATAAACATACCTCTTCCCTTTGAGTGTAGACGCTTACGGTCCTCGCTAATAATATCTCCTTCCAATTTACGCGAGATATCTATATCATATTTTAACCTTCGCCCCGTGAAGCACGGAGGAAGAATCAAAAAGACTTTACATTTTACACAGGAAAGAATTCATTACTGCCTAGTCTGTCTGTCTGAAGTAGCAGAGTGTCACGACACTATTGGAAGAATTAGGATTAGAGTCACTATTTGACCGTATATTTAAATAGAGGCTGAATGTACTGCGTAAATTTGAGGCAGGTTACTTATCTGAGGATGTTAAAGACATATTACTATGTATATATATATATATATATATGTATGTGAAAATGTATGTATATATATATTTTTTTTCTTACAGGTTCCCCCCACCTTTCCTCACCTATTTGGTATCCCCCAACCCCCCTCATCCCTTACCCTTCCCTCATGGTGCTACAACCCCTGCCACACACCTTTTTTGGTGGCTCGCAGGGTATTTATGTAGATGTAGATTACAGGCCCCGAATTATTATGGTGGATCAGATCGCGTACGTAAAATCAGGGATATTTATTGTAGAACGGATAGATTTAAAATATTACTTTTTCCTTGTACCGTTAGAGATCAAAATAGATATGACAGCAATCGCGTAGGAGATAATTAGAATTGGTAGTGTATATATATTTGTCGATATCCTGCATATTATTCTTTTTATTTAATAGAACCATCTTTTTAACAGTTCTACATTATGATTTGAATATACAAATCCTGTTAATGAATTTTGTTGCATGTATTTCTTTTTTGATTAATATTTATTGAGTACGTGATCAAACTAATATTTGTGTAGAGGTGACATGATTTGGTTTTGCGTGTGGTTATATTGTGTTACGGATGGTGGTGGTGACCTAGCACCCCCGTCACACACCCCCGCAGCGGCCTGCGGGGTATTATGTAGATGTAGATGGAAATCTACATTAACTATTATAATACCAATAACAGTTATCTCTGTATCCTGTTAACCAAATCTCGCGTAGAGAACCTCAGGTCTTTATCCTAATCGTAATTACTTGCACGAATCACGGTTAGATTTGAGAACCGTGCTAATATTTTAGCTAATGCTGTTTCTGCACACAATTATCGAATCCTTCTTGCATCTCATTTGTCTCCTATGTCATCGATACATCTACTTTTATCACCATCAATTCAAGTCAACCAATTATACATTTTAAATACTTAATATATTATATGCCGAGAGTGAGCCAGGAGGATGCCGAGAAATAATATGTCTCATTTGCACGTAGAATTACAGAGTAGGTATCGCTGGGACTGTTTTTGAAAAAATGCATCAATATTTCAACATTAATTTCTTTTTATATATTCACTGTTTGATTTTTGTCGTTTTCTTCTGTAGCAATTAAAAATTCCTATACTATGATTTATTTCCAGAAGGAATAGACTACGAGAGAGCATCGATTTAAATTCCTTCACGCGATTATTTCGTCTACGATGATAATTACTTGGATGGCATGGAGTTCTCAAGGGACGTATTCTATATAAATAAAGGCTAAGTGACGAGTTAGTTTTGGAGATTTCCCGCGTGACATGTCGCCCTCATTGCGTAGCCGACAACTTCCCCATGTGTCTAGGTATCCCCGCTGCCGAGTCAACCGCCCCATGCATTGTTGTCTTTTCCAACCCTTCACCTTTTTGAGCATTTAATCCTCAGCAAAAATGGCAGTTTTTTTATTCTTGCGTACACTGCTCATTATTAATTCCATTCCATCCCATTGACTCCGGTGGATTCCGTTAAGATTGAAGCGAGTATTGATGGGTGGAGGGTCCTGCGGTACGAATGAATGCGTCACCCTAAAATATTTCTCCAGGAGATTATCCATCTTCCCTCACCAAACATAAACACATTAGTATTTCTTGCGTACCACTTTGCGGTTTTTGTGAAAATATTCTTTTTAAATCCAGACAAAATCATGCTTAGGAATTGTCCCCGAGCGTGTGGCAAATAGGAATGGTTTATGTTTGGTAGACATATAGAAAAGCAACCCGTGATCCACCCAGAAGGTGTGCGGAAGGGGGTGCTTGCACTAGGTGGAAAGGGTAGGGCATGAAGGAGAGGAAGGGTATTTAAGGGGTATAAAAGGAAGAAAACATCCACTCAAATCCCTCAAACGATTTGCATGGTTGTGCACACATATACTTTAATATACATATATATAACTTAGTGACACACAGCACGAGAACACATAAAAAGAACACTCACAGTAATATCTTGATAATTTCGACGGACTCGAACTCCGTCTTCTTCGGAAGTTCGGAGTCGGGACGGAGTTCGAGTCCGTCGAAATTATCAAGATATTATTGTAAGTGTTCTTTTTATGTGTTCTCGTGCTGTGTGCTACTGTCTAAATTTTTTATTCAACACTTCCGTGTTACTTCGAAGAAATCATATATATATATGTATATATATATATAACATATGGACGGTACAATTAAACACAGAATAAAATAGATAATACGTAAAAGGACTCTCACATTGTAGATTGTTTAAGCTTTCGGCCTAGTCTGAGGCCTTCTTCAGGTCAGACTGAAAGGTCTTGGGCGGGGAAGGTGCAGGGAATTCTGGGAGGGGAATTAAAGATGGGACTTAAGGGTGTGAATTTTAAAGGATCGGAAAGCTAGGATACATGCGGATTCGCGAGTTCTCACCCCTATCTCCCCGGATTCCACAGACTGAAAACCTTTCTTAAAGAACTTTTTCCTATTTTAAATGGCAATGACGCGACCTCATCCTTACTGCCCCAATGCCCCTCTGTCGCTTACAGACGACCAGCCAATCTCAGAAACCTTTTGAGATACACCAACCCTTTGGCGCCTTGCCCTGACAAATTTTCTCATATTTCCCCAACCTGCAACCGCCCCCGCTGTAAAATATGTCTGCTGATCAGATCTGCTCCCCTCTGCCCACATGCCTTCATTGTCCCTTCACCCCGTTCCCACGCTAATTGCCTCTAGAAAAACATTATCTTTCTTTTGAACCCCTCTATTTATTCGAATAAATAATCACCGCTACTCCTGTACTTCTGTCTCACTCTCTTCCCTTCCTATTCCTTCACACACAACTTTACACAACCTGTCATTCGACGAATGTTTTCCCTATCAATTCTAGAATACCTACCTGATTCAGCCACCAACATAGAAGGGCACTGGGGTGGGGGGCGTAGAGAAAGATAGTGTCGGAGGGAGGATAGGCCTTCTGCATGGGGGATAGGATATTCTTATATTTATATAATATATGTTACATATATTATATGTAATGTATATAATATCCATATAAGTGTATATATACACTACAATGCAAATCATTTGAGGGATTTGTGTGGATATTTTATTCATTATAAATATACATATATATAGAAATGTATATTATTATTATTATTAGGTAATCTACCGGTTAAGGTAGGTTTTTGGATGGACACAACTATCAAATAAATATTTTGTAACTCCAAACAAAACCCAATCCAGCAACCTAAACTACATCAGGTCCCTCTTCATCTCTGTGTACTTCTTTCCTCCCTTCATCCCATCCAACATCCCTATCCTGTTCCTACCCTTTCCTCGCTTGCCCAACATTCTCCCCTCTATTACCCTCTTCAACATTCCACTACCGCTCAATACGCATTTCATCCATTTTTCTTGCCTCCATAGGATTTCTCTCAACAAACCCCTCTCCTCACCCACCATCTCCAGTACTTCCTCATTTGTTTTCCTTTCGGTCCATTTCACCTTCTCCATCCTTCTCCACATCCACATTTCAAAAGCCTCCAATCTACGTCTATCCTCCTGCTTCAGTGACCACGTTTCCGTACCATACATAGCTACGCTCCATATCAGAGTTTTTACGAGTCTTGTCTTAACATCTCTACTCAACGTCCCCGTCATCAACTCCCTCCTCCTTGAGAAAGCCTCCTTGCCTAGCGCAATTCTTCTCCTTACGTCCCTACTACTTTGACCGTATTGGTCCAAAACACTTCCGAGATATGTAAACTGTTCTACCTGCTCTACTTTTTCCCCGCCTATTTTAAAGAAATGTATATATAAATAAATAAATATATATATATATATATATGATTTCGTCGAAGTAACACGGAAGTGTTGGACAAAAACTTTGACAGGAACACACACAATATAAGAACACATAAAAACAACACTTACACGTTATTTCTTGATAATTTCTATGGAATTGGGCTTCGTCTCCATCAGAAGATTCGTTAGCACTGACTATGGATCTGGGGGAGGTGAGGTATGTGAGAGAGAAAGCAGGAGACGGGGAAGGGGAGAACGGGTGGTGGGGAAGGGTTAAAGAAAGGGTTGTGGAAGAGAAAATAAAGAAGGGAGGCCAGAGGGGAGCGGAGATAGGATAGGAGTGAGAGAGATGATGTGGAAATAATTCACAAACGGAAAAGAAAACAATTAGTTTATCTACAGATACTACAACATCCATGATCCAGGGGTCAACTTGCAAAGTCGTCATCAGGACTTCGCAAGTAAAAACCCAGGCCAAGAATAACCAAATACATGCGGATGAACAAAATATCTTGCTATGCCGTATGCAACAATTCCACACCTATCCACTTTAACCCTCTATGATTAGTGAACGACATTGAGACCCGGATGTTGATAGGCTTTGCAAAGACATATAAATGCCATTTCCATCGTTTTTAATTTTATAAGGTTATCGGATTGGGGAAGGGATGCCAGAACGGAAACACTATAACACTGGTTGAAGGGGGTCTTGTGGTGGGCGGCATGTTTTGGGATGGGGAGACCCGCAGACGGGGAAGAGGGATTGCACGAGGCGCGATGATTGTTTATCCTGGGGTTCGGGGGTGTGGAGCACTGGCCTATGTAAAAGGCCGGGCAGAGTTTACATGTCAGTAGATAGAGCAGTCAGTCCTAACGAATCATCTGATGAAGACGGAGCTCAATTCCGTCGAAATTATCAAGAAATAACGTGTTAGTGTTCCTTTTATGTTTTCTTATATTGTGTGTTGCTGTCAAAGTTATATATATATATAAAATATTTTTACATTCGTGATCTGCTCACATCCGCCATCCCCACCTCTCTTGTGTACGTCCTTTATATGTGTTCCTTTACCATTTTCCTTATCTCTATTTCAATGTGAATGAATATTTATTCGCCATATGGCGGTATTTCGTGTTTGAATGTGTATATATATATATATATATATATATATATATATATATATATTACCAACTACAGAAAATCTCGGGTACAAAGTAAGTATGGGGCAACTATTAATCCACGACCCTGCAACACAAGGTCACCAGCCCTGAGGCAACAGGAAGAAAATGTCCTGCCCAGTAGTTGTTAATACCCTAGCTGGTAGATTTTCGGAACACTTTCGAACAATTACCTATGTTTCAAGGAAGATATGTCGAGTGTAACATTTAATACTTTTTAGGAATTGAATATACCGACTACTTGACGATGAACGCCATCATGACGATTTAGTCATGTTTTCTCATCTATTTTTCCGATATATAGTATCTGTACCCAAGTGTGTGTATATATATATATATATATATATATATATATATATATATACAAATAAGTATATACTACACACACATTATATATATGTTTATATGTATATTATATGTATTATATTACATTATATATATATTATATATATTAATATGCATACATACATACATAATTGTGCCGTTCCAAAATCAATTGGAATTGAAAGTCTTTTCCGCAAACGGAATGCCTAAAACCCTTCGATTAAGTATGTGGGGCAGCATTATGATGCGTGGGGTGGGTGCCAAAATACCGAATCAAGTTTTCCATTTGTGCTCCGGAGACGCATTTGCGAAAAGTCGCATCTTGATCTCGAGTGGGTTGCCATTCTTTCGCTTCGTGAGTCGTTTTGAGGAATGAGTCGCGCGCAAATTGGTTTCTGGGTGACGCCAAATGGAAGGGGCTGACGTGAGGGAGGGGGGGCGTGGTCGGGGGCGCCGGAGGAAGGAACATGAAAGAAGGGTCTCCGGCAAAGAGACCTCGCGCCGCTAGGCAAGGAAAAGGAAGGAGACGGATATCTAACCCGATTTGGGTGAGAGAGAGAGAGACCGTCGTGATCCCAATAATACGTCCGCTGACCCCCTCTCCCCATCCCTGCCTCCATCCTCCCCATCCCATGGTGCAGTGCGCATAATAAGTGTGAGGAGTTTGGGGGTCGGAGTGGGGTAGAGAAGTTGGTGGAGGATGGATGACATATATCCTCACTCACCCGCCACTCATCCTTTCTTCTTTCTCCCTTCCATTTTTGGCGCATACGGGGTGGTAAGAAGAATTGTGGGGACGTGACGGATTACGACCGAGGCAGAAAGGGAGGGATGGGCTCGAGAGGGAGAAGAGGTAGAGGAGATAGACGAAGGAGAGGAGCCCAACACAGTGGGGAGGGCGATTTCCTAATCTTTTATATTCTTGAACATTACTTAGGATACCGAGGAATCTACCGCAGTTTTTCTCATCTGAGACCTCCCATATTAACGCTTCGCAAGGATTAAAATATTTTTAAATATATTAAGCATAGTCATAGAATTTAACAAAGTCAAGGCATAAAATTATCCGAGTCAATTAGTACACAAATGTGTAACAACTCGGATAGTGTTGTCTTCCCTGATGCTAAAGAGGCTTGACTTTGAAATAATTACTTGCAATAAATCGACCTAATAACCTAAGAGGCTAGTCAAAAAAAACACTAAATGATAATGATTACCGAAATATCCGTGTTTTTTTCTGGCCGAAAAAAGGGACAAAACATAATTTTGAAATATGGCAACAAAATTGGTAATACGGAAGTAGTTATAGCTGGGAAAGAATATCATATACAGAAAAAACTCTCCGCTGTGAACCAACCACGGCGTTTTGGTTTTAAAAATAACGGGAGCACAAAAAGATAACTTGGGATAATTGTTCATAAATGTACACAAATGGATGCCTCCAAAACAATCAATGTTAAAATCCCTAAAACGACTACATTTGAAATGGAATCGTCATCATGCATGCATGGGTAATGTGGAAAGAAGGTGGAAACCTTAAATCCTCGAAGACTGAAATACCACCACCTCTCTATCCCAGCTCCGACACCCCTGCATCATTTCAATCTTCACTCCAGCACATTCTATTCTCCTCTTTCAAAATGCCCATTTTCTTTCTCTCCCGGGCCAACTCACTCGCCTCGGCATTTTCCCTTCAGTCACAATTTTCAACATCCCTCAGCTTCTTAATACTATATACTCGCCATCTGCATTTCTTCTCTTGAAATTTCTCACGGCGACTTCCTATCTTCCCTAAACAATTCTCCTTAAAAATTCTTCTTCCGTTTTCTCTCCCACTGCCGAATTTATTTCCTTCATATTTCTCCACGCCCCACATCTTAAAAGACTCAAATCTGCACTCAAGATATTTCCTCAAACAAAGTAAAGAGAAAATTGAATAAAATAGTAATAATAAAAACGCGCCGGTCGAAAATTGAAAAACATTGCGTCAGTTTACAAATTATATGATATAAATATGGACACCAGTAAAGTTATTGCCTGGATCCAATAATAAATCGCGTCCAATAGGAGGTATTGAATTAAAGTACCTCGTAAAACTGTCAACGGAGGGTCATTCGATACTGATATCTCGTTTTATATGACAAATGTGCCCGGATAAAGACGGTAGTTTGATAAAATGCCATATATTCTTGATATGGCATAAAAAATCCCTAAAAATCTGGAAAGTTTTCATTCTTATTCGATATAAAACGAAAACTTCTAAGATACTGTGGGAGATTCAGCGACAGTAACTCTTGACGAAGTCATCCGATTGATGTGCATTACGATGCAATAATTTCAGAGTATAAAAATCATTCACCTTGACCGGGATTCGAATTCGGATCCCGGTCCATTGTCTTCTTACATTCCGAAATTACTGGCTAAAGCATTCGGCCGGATATTGAGGGATTCAGGTCTAAATCTCGTTCAAGACGAATGATTTTTACCCTCTGAAGTTTTTGTATTGTAAAACGAAAACATTTTTCACAGGTTCTGCATGAAGAATCTTTAAAAACTCAAGTTCAAACTAACGCGTACGACATGAACAAATGGAGTGTCGATTCACTATCTGCAATATCTGGTTATCGATAATAATTATTTTAGAAGATTTTTTGCGTAAGTAACAACATATCTATATCTTAAAAACTATAGCTGATAGGAAAAAACTAGTGTCATAATTGGATTCAGCACCCCAATTGTTCTTTAAATCAGCATTAAAATCTCCGGCACCAAAACCACTGTTGGCCTGTGTTATTAATATAATATTCCCATATCATCATGTAGAAGATTTTTTTACGTAAGTAACAACATATCTATATCTTGAAAACTATAGCTGATAGGAAAAAACTAGTGTCATAATTGGATTCAGCACCCCAATTGTTCTTTAAATCAGCATTAAAAGCTCCGGCACCAAAACCACTGTTGGCCTGTGTTATTAATATAATATTCCCATATCATCATGTAGAAGATTTTTTTACGTAAGTAACAACATATCTATATCTTGAAAACTATAGCTGATAGGAAAAAACTAGTGTCATAATTGGATTCAGCGCCCCAATTGTTCTTTAAATCAACATTAAAAGCTCCGGCACCAAAAACACGGCCTGTGTAATTAAGTCAAAGACTTACGCACCGACGCACCTTTAAAACTAAAGGCTAAAATTTTTGCCAACTTTACTGTAAATAGCTTTTTACTGAACAGATAGAGGCACTAACATTGGTCCTGTTCACATATTAGCAAGAGGTTATCCGTTCACCGGACTTACTCGCTTCTGCGATGCCTTTCCTATGCCCCGGGCGATGCAAACCTTATCGGAAGCTGAACTTGAAACTTAATAGAAGTGAAACTGGGATGGGATCGGTTTGCGAGTGCGGAGATGCAAGGGGTGGACGGGTAAGCTGGGCAGAAAACACATGACGAGGCACACGGTTTCGGCCGCAAGCCTTGCCCCATTTCGCCCCGTCCGGCCCTGTGGAGTGGGCACAGGGGGGCGGGCGTTGGTATTTCAGGCGGGAGTCCATGCGAAGATGGCGAGGGACAGAGAGCGATAGAGTGAAGAGCGGGGACATGCTCTTGATAAAAAAACACCCCTTTTCCAACCCGGGCAAAATGAGTGCGAACGCTTATGTATTTTTAAACACTTCTCCATGCCTTGTTGCGAATTTCTCGAGAGCACCGCTCTCGTCAAAGGAGAGGAGGAAAGATTAGGAGGGAGACAAGAAAGACGCGGGGAAAAAATGAAATAAACTAAGCACTCAAACACACATCCGGCATGGGCGTCATTGTGCATAGGGGTCTGAGGCTCACCCCCGCCCGGGAAAAACTTGGCCACTCCAGACGAACCTTTTGTCTTCCTCTGGCCCACTTCAGGGTGTTTGCCGAGCGACGCCATCGTGAATATATCACCCCACAGCGGGAGAGAGAGGGGGGGATGGTGGAGAAAAAGGAACCTCCTCTCCCGCTGGCGGCCGCCACGAGCAAGATAGGGTGATGCAGAGAGGGGAGTATGATAATAGTAGAGAAGAGTGCCGCCGCTAAGGCCACATGGGGAACCTATGGGCGTGTGGGTGAGTGAGTGGGGTGGTTTAAGTAGGAGGAAGCAGATTCGGATAGAGGTGAGATGGTTTGTGTGAGTGTCAAGATACTATAAAGGAGGAAGAGGGCAGGGATTAGGGTCGAACAGGGATTGAATGCATGAGGGTGCCCGGAGTGGAAGGGACGGATGGGCAGGGGAGAGGAAGGTTGGAGGCGATAGCGAAGGGCGGAGGGAAAGAAGGCGGGACCGGGACTCTGTTTTCCTCTCGGTCAAGGGAAGTTACCACTCCCCTTTGCGACTCCTTGCATGCGTGCCATTTCAAGTGGAAACCATTCAATTGAGGGGATGGAATGGCATGAAGACGAAAAGTATTGCTTTGGTAACAAATACTGCCTTTGTATTGCTTATTGCTCGCGCGGAAAATTAGCAGCTGGGTGCCAGTCAACATTATGACAAGGGAACAGGAATCACAGTTCAGAATAAAAAGGCGACCCTAGGGAATGGGATCATATACCTATGGGTTAGTGATTCGTGCTCACGAATCTTTTTGAAATACATCCAAAGGGGATACTAACTTAAGAACGGGATAAAAATATTTTATTAATATATTCCGTTCGTTACTAAACGATCGTTTGCATAATAATATTTCTTGAAACATCCCTGTTGTTTTTTAGGTGAAAGTTGCATTATATAACTAATTTTCAACCTGATTTAATCATATTTGAGTATGTTTAAATTGCTTTCTGGGCATCCTTTTGCTCATATACGTATTCATGAGGGAATATTGCTATTTATGAGTATTTCCTGGTAAATAGCCCATCGTGAATCAATTTAACATATGACAGGATCTTAGGGAAAGGATGAGATGCAACGAAATAAAAAGCTATCAGACTTTAGACAAAAGGATATGAAGTCGAGAACTCAATTTATCATTTATTTTTTCGCAGAACTGAACGTTTCTCTGGAATTGGCAGAACTCAAATGCGTAAGAGTATTTCGTTAGACTTTTTGCTAACGCAACTATTCCTTTCATTACCTCGAAATTTGAAATACCACCGAAAAATTAAATAAATTCCATCACTAATTGAATTGATTTTGAAGAAGCATTATTCTAAATCTTGATCGCATTCGAGTACTCAATCCATGCATTCAATTCCTGTTCCCTCTTGGGTCGAACATGATCATAGAAAACTCTCATCTGTATTTTGTTCTCTGAAACTTAAGTACACATTCTTACTAATTTATTCTGTGACGAGATTTGTCTATTTAGTCTTTTTTTTGAGTATTCACTCTGATGTGATCTATTTATTAATCGGCTATCTAAAATTAAATAACGATTTGTGAGTTACAATTAGAGTTTCTTTCAAATAGTTGTTATCTTCGAGTGTGAAATGGTTTTGTTTACATTATCGGTTCTTAAGGCAATGGTAAGTTTATTAAAAATATAAGAAATTGAGCTCTACGGTCTCGTTAATTAATAAAATAAAATGAATCCTATATACGTAATAAATTAACTTATTACCGCTGTAGGAGTTTTAAATTTATTTTATTAGTGTGTTTATATTTATATACAAATATCATTTTCCGACCTCAAAATCTAAAGTTGAATTGAGTAAACAGAAAACATTCAAAGAACAAAATATGCTGTTGCTCCAAAAATGTTAGTTACATAGGAGGTTTTTTTAAAATTATTTTCTTTAAGATATTTTTATAATTTAGTAAAAGCTTAAATAACTCTGCGGGTACTCTATTAAAATCCAGGATGGTTTCACTCAGATATGACATTGTTTTCATTTTGGCCTTTTGTAACCGACTTATCACCTTGCGTTCTAGTTCATCCCTCCCCTTGAAATTTGGTTTTTTCCCACGGCCGTCCTTAGTTCTCCGTTTTGTACGTAACGTGGGGCCAGTACTTTCAACACGCTCTCCATTAGACCATATCTCCCATATCAATACATGCCCGGCTACCTTTTTTGTACTTTTCCAATTTTTTTAATATGACCTTGTATTTGCGGATCCCATAATAACTATTCACACTCTAAATCCGGTCTTACCAGGGTCTTAAGGGCCTTTTTCCGGGTATGTGTGTGTATATATATGTATGAATATATATATATATATATTTGTATTAATATATTTATATATATACACACACACTCAAGAAGACCTCAAACTGTAGATGTAGAACAGATTGGCCGGTTTTCCCGGGCAGAATTTTAATCAGCGACCCTAATAAACTGTATTATAACTTTATGGCAAAATCGTGCAAAGAAAGTGTTGGGTAATTAATCCTCTCACACCTTGACCTGCCTTCCATATCCCCTTCCGCCTACCCAAGAGCCCTTAACAACCTTTCCAACTCTTGGGGTAATATCGCAGTGCCGTGCTAAAATTCGTGCCTCGAAACGAGGTCAGGTATCCACAATGAAGTTGGGAAGTTAATGTGGCTGAACCCGGGGAGGAGTGCGTGCAATTTTTGAAATCGCTCTATAAGCGTTAAGAGAGGAAATATTATCTGGAATGAGAAGTAGTATGTTTTGCGTGTGTTGTTATTAGTGGTGCGGCTATTAAGGGGTCCGCAAGGAATGAATGGGAGGCGAGCTGTTAAACGAATTAACATCACCACACGTCTATCAGTGCCAAAGCATACATTATGGTATTCTTAATTTTAATTAAGATTTGATTTAATTAAAAAAGGAAAGCTGAGCACAATATTTAATATTTTTAAGAGCGGAAAATAATTTATATAATTAATCATTTAGCTCTCGGTAAATAAGACTACAAATTAGATTGCTTCCCCAATTGGTCTCGAGGAGGACGTTTCCAAGGCATTACTCTTCCTTCACCCTCGATCTTTCCCAGCTGTAAGATAACCTCCATCATCAGTTGCTCATAAGGACAAGGGACTCGGGATCTCGTCGAAATAACGACACAATTCACTAGCCCTAAGCGTTCGATGCATTATCCCTTAGTGCGCCGGTCAAATTACGACCGCCGTACTAAATGCAGTTTACATGAAATGTTTTCTTATGTACCGGAAAGCCAACCGTAGGACCGAGAATTGGGGAGGGAACTGCTGTGACTGCAGTGGGATGCTGAATATGGTATTAGATAGAAGAATGCTGGGAGAGCTAGGAGAATAGAGAATCAAGGGAGGTAGAAAATGTGCAGAGCTGAAAAATGAGTTACTGTAATATTTAGTGCGGCGTTTCAGGATATTTTGTGTTATGTTATGCCTTGAGATTACATAAGACTACTGAGTATGGGTCCTATATACTACCATAAGTTACTTTAATACTACTGCTAACACTATGAGCTTCTTCCCGCTCACTAATCGTTCACTCGCCCAAATGATTGAAAGCCGTGCGTCGCGTCGGGTTCGACGACGACGGGCGTTGGCAGGGAAACGAGCGCGCGTCTGCGGCCGTCCCCGGAGCGCCGCAGGATGTGGAAATGAAGAAAATAGCGGAGAGGTCTCCTATCTTGCCTCCACGCTTGGAGGCTGTCAAATGAAACGGCCTAGAAAAGGCGCCTCCGAGTGAATTTCCAGACTCTCCGCGCCCCACGAAATCCCCGGCACGCAGTTCCAGGGAAAAGGAATTCGCAATATCCGCAAATGGGCCGCGGGGAGGAAGGAGGTGGTGGGTGGGGGTTGAGGAGAAGTGGGAGGTAAAATGGGAAGGATGTGGCGGCAGAGAGCGGAGGCGGGTCGGATGGACGAATACCTGAAGGATGAATGCCTCCCCTTTCCTTTCCCCCTCCGACGAAAATCCAATTTCTTGCCGCGGGCAAAAGAGAGAGAGAGAGAGAGGGTCGAAATCAATCGAAATGTGAGTAGAACCTCGAGAAATGTCGATCTTTCGGATATCGGAATATCGAGATATTCAGTATGAATATATGAATGCGTCTATTGTTAAAGTAGCATTAATTTATTTATTGTTGATGCTTGCCATTTTAAATTTCTTACTTTGTGTATTAGAAAAATCAGTACCGATGTCGAGGGAATCTATAAAAAGATGACTGAGATCAAGAGGCAGAATCAGATTAAATATTTTAATCTCGTTCCTTCATTGAAGCAAATTTTATTGAATTGTCGAAATTTATCGGAGAATATAAATGTCTAAATATGCATGTCAAAGCAACGATGCCAAGGAATCGATCTGTCGCCGAAGTTCGCGGGCCACAGGCATCCAGTAGCTTCTAAAGATACCGATATTTCGTATCTTAAAGTTTTCTTGATGCGCGACATTTTCAACAACATACTTGGGAATTAGTTGACTCTTGACTGAAATATTTATTGTTTAGAATTTCAAATTGACTCACCTTAGAAAGGGATTTGGGGTGACACTTTCAATATTATCGTCCTCGTTGTAGCTGTGGTACACATATTGAAATAAAAAAAAACAATTTTCGAGCATTAGACAAATTATTAATATTGAAATAAATTGTTGGACACTCTGACAAACTATAATTCGTAGAAATTCGCTCTAAATGAATATTGATATCCTCCCGAGATTTAGTGGAGAAATTCAATATTTATTTTCGTTGATTATAAAAAATAATGCATTATTTTAATTATTGCTAAAAGAAAATAATGGATGAAAGACGCACTCTTTACAATGATTACTAATTCGATTCTAATGTTTCGGTCAAAATGGAAAACTCACTTGAATGGTTGGTGTTCTATCGCGTTGTAGAATTCTGCAGTGGTCGACAATAAGGTTACGTCAAAGAGAGAGTGTTGAAGTTGAAAGTTGAACTTCCTCGGGGAATACCATGCAAACACCTATGATAATCTCCAATGCCTACTTCGACAAATGCCTGGCACATATGACTGTCACCGATATTGGAAATCTTGAATTTTTAATGGCATAAGAAAAATGAGAGAGACATTCACTATCATACGATTTTTATACCGGCGAATGAAAACCCTTCTTCTTGCTAGGGGATTGACTTTTGTGTATCTAAATCAGGAGATATGGTGTTAGATATATGAAGGGTCCTTCGACAGCTCTCTCATATGGAAACTACCTATGCATTTAATATCATCAAATGAACCATGTACTATAAGCGATATCCCCTGAAAGGTAGGCAAATCAATTAACCATTTATACGTTGCGTGTTGCATAACGCAAAGGATATTATCGGCATGAGAGTCAAATGGGGTGTTTGTTCCTTCAAAGGGATTTTTAAGGAATTGTAGCGTGATTTTTTATTGTAATTGGCAGTTTAAGAAAAAAACCTGGAAGAAAATAATAAGTGACGATTGGAAAACTGGGAAATGAATATTTGACTATGCAAATAGTAACTTTCATCATAAATGAAAAATAAGTCAAACTTATAAGTATTAAAGCCAAAAATGGAAACTAAATACTATATTGCATTTAAAACATTTTTGTTTTTTTAGCAACAGAGGGTGACATTGTACTTGTCTGAAAATAACGTTTAATGCAAACACTTTTTAGGTTAGTTGCTGATATTAGTATTATTATTCGATTTTAACTAACTGATGTAAAAGTTACTTTTAAAATGTAAATAATTACTTCCACCAATTTGAATAGAAAATTCTGGGAAATAATAACCGAGGCAGTTTAATAGTGTACTCAAATTTATTAGCTAGCACATTTGAATGAATAGTTTTCATTGATAGTTATTGTCGAAGTGAGCCCGGCAGAAATAATATTGCCCCAAGGAGCAAATGGCTGACTGTGTGAGGAGAGGGGAATCCGATAATTGGGGCTGACCGACCGACCGACCAACGGGAGCCAGGTCTCTCCCTTCCCTTCCCCTCTCCCTCAGAATCCGCCTTCCCTCTCCACTCCCCTTTAAATGGGAGGGCTCGATGGCAAGGATGTCACGCGATGCTCAATCCAATGCTGAAATTTGTGATGACATCGAAATATCTGAACTTGGATCGCTCCAAAGGTGTTAATGAAATCATTCAACGAATGTGCTTTAGTTAATTTTTAACTCCAAAAACTGATACAATTAGTTTAAAAATAAGTACAACACCTACTTAACATTCGATTGCTTTATTTAATTTGACTTACAATCACAGAAAATAGGATGAATGAGGATTGTTTAAATTGCAATAGCAATGTGCGGTCATTAGTGGAAATTGACTAGATTATAAATTAATACGATCCTGATGTTCCATGGTAATTTATTCTGTAAAATTTGTTTAAATGGTTCTGTACTCCCATTAAGTAAAATACCTTTGCCTTTAGATAATGCACTAGTATTATAGTGTAATCATAACACTTAAAAATATTGTATCTTACCCATAATCCGTCACATTTCATCTATTAATAACAAAAATAACCTGCTTCATTTGCATAACTATACATATGCTTCTCAAAAGCCAACCAACCAGTGAATTGGCGTGAATGATTTAAAAGCAAAGAGATAACCACGAACTATGGGATGAGGGAAGGGTGGAGAGAACCCTGTGTCCGCAATTGAGGGCTTAAATAAGGAAAGACAACATAATTTAACATTCCATTCGACGGACGGCAGACGACTTCACTTGGAGACCTCTTCCCCCCGACTAGAGATCGGGAGACCACTGACAAACGGCCAACCACAGCCATGAGGACTCCAGCTACAAATCTCATTTCGTGAATGATGCATTTATTTCCTGTTTTTCTTATAGGTTTGGGTAGTTTTACAGTTTTAAACAGTCCTTCCTATGATTTCACCCCTTCCCAAGCTCTATACTCGTTGTGCCTCATGATGCATCCGATTAGTTTTCTCCTCTCTCCTCCTTCAAGTCCCACTCTTCTCTCTATAGATATAAACTCCTCTCTAAGATGTACTTGTTTATGCTTTGCTATTACGCCAATAAGTTTTATTGCCATAATTCCTCTGTAGAGATAAACTACTGTGGCCTCCTCATATTAATTTCTACGCTTCTTGAATAGTCCACGTCTCAAGGAGAAAGGCATATAAATCAAACACTCTAGGTGTAATTTATATTCGTTTCTTTATAATTCCATGTGAGGAAATTTATGGTGATATCAATAATTCATATTCATCAGCAAGACCGACATGGTACCCAAAACCGTTGATCGATTTACACTCCAATTTCATGAATGCCTAATTAAAGTCCCATTTTCGGCCCCGACATGAGAATGGCGCCCAGGGTACAGCAAGAGAAAGAAACGTGGATACCGATCGCTCGGAAAAAAGAGAGGGCGCACGGTATCCACGTGTGTGGGGAGTACACGTGCGTGGGTGGTGTCGCGTAAAGCCCACGGGAGTCTCTCGCACGGCCGCGGGGTGCACCCGCTCTCAGTGGGTCCGCCGGGGGGTTGGAATCGGATCCTTGACTCCCCCCTCCGTTCGTTGGAGGAAAAAGTGTGGGGGAAGCTCCATAAAACACTCGAGAGGCACTCAATTCTGCAACTCCTTACGGAGAGATGGATGCAGAGAGACGGAAAGGGAGAGAAAGATAAAAGGGAATTCTCCGACTCCGGGGTGAGGGAGTTGGGAAGAAGATAAACTCCCTTAACAGGTTTCGAGTGTCTCCCGACCGGACGCCCTTCCTCCCTCACCTCCCAAACGCCACCCCACCCTCTCATACATTTTTCACCCACGCCGAGGAGAGCACGGCTCACAATGGTATCGCAGAACACATTTTTTTATCATACGGACGGGAATCAAGTTTTGTTCCACGGCGACACACAAATGTGGCATTTTTTCAGGAATTTTTTCTCACCGCACTGAGCAGTATTTTATGGTTATTTAACAGAATAATCAAGGCTTGTGGAGAAGGAGAGATGGGGGTGGTTCTCTTTCTTTGTTTCCGGTAGAAATGTTACATGGATATGGCGAAATAGGATTTAGGTGCGCCTCGTAAACTATGATGTATAGGCGAATCACGGTCGTCTACCGTCTGAAAAACATCTGCAAGACGCATTTTTTCATAAATGGCTGAATGCTTGAATAGGATTTAAGGTAAGAGACTCCATAGCAATTCTATAGATGTCTTCAAAGCACACTCTAAAAAAATGTATTTTTAATCTTTCCTGAGAAAGAGAACGTTTAACATAGCTTCCTATAACTTACCTTGATAACTTGAGCTAGTGAAGTTATTTTAAATATGAATGAATATCCCATTTTTGTTATGATAATTGAAGGTTAATATTTTACTTTTTCGTCACTGTAAAAGAAAATAGAAATGCCCTTTCATGCTTTTGCTTTTTTACACATTTTTAAACACTTTTGCCTTTACAAACATTTTTTAACACATTTTAACACATTAGGTCTTGAAATATCTGTGATTGGAAATTCCACTTCGTTTCAAGGAAATCGACGTCATGACTGAAATATATTAAGCACATTTTTACATCTTTATAAGAGTATTAAAACCAAAAGGATAACATGTACATAATTTACAATTAACTTCCGTTACTTAGGCGTATTTTTTAGTATCTCATTAAATCCAATCGTCCGTCAGCATGGAGAGTTACTTCATGTGGATCCGATAGACATGTCTCATTTTCTAAAAAATACAAACGGCGATTATCTGCAGTTTAACATGCTAACCTTCTTTAACTCAGTATTTAAGTTTCCGACCACTTTAAAGGTGAGATTTAGAAACTGGCCACTAGCTTTAATCGGAGGATTGAGTTAACCTTGTGTTTAGCAAGATATTATAAATTCGGAGAACCGTAATTTCTATACAAAGATAATTTATTCAAAGAATAATAAATAATGCATTAAATTCAAAACATTCATAAATCATATCCTTGGTTGGATACCGTTTAGCGTAGATTTTAGATGGGCACTGACTGAACACTCATACATCTTTCAGCCTCGCTTATTGAGGCTAAACCTGACACCCCACAGTACAATCAACTGCTCTTCAATTTTACACACATTCTATCTCTCTTTTTCTCTCTCTTCCTCGTTTGCTTAACATTCTCCCCTCTCTATCACAGTCTTCAACATACCTATGCCAATCAAAATTTATTGCGGCCATCTTTCCTGCCTCCTTTTGATTTCTCTCAGCAATTTCCTCTCCTCCCCAAACATACCAAGCACTTCCTTGCTTGTTTTCCTTTCAGTCCACCTTACCTTCTCCATCCTTCTCCATATCCACATTTCAAAAGCCTCCAATATACGGCTACATTCTTGCTTCAATGACCATGTTTCCGCGAAATGAAAAAAACCACTTTCTCTTAAAGTTATGATGAGTCTTTTCTTAATATCCCTCCTAAACGTCCCTATTATCAAATCTATTTTCCTTGTGAAAGCTAGTTTGTTTACCGTTGACCTTCTTTCTATGTTCTAACTTCTATGACCGTCTTGGTTAAGAGATGATGTAGTGAGTTCTTTCCAAAGCGATTAATTCAAGTATTTATAAAAATGTTATTCATATGTTACATAATCTGTAAGTTCTTCAAATATGTAAGTATCATAATCTTCCTTCCATGGTTGATTCCTCGCGGTAGACGATAGGACTCATGGAGTCCAAAAATGTGGACTTTTTTGATTGCCGATACAAAGGTTTTTAGAAGTGTATATAATGTATCAAAATATGCATGCTACAATTTAATACTCTGCCATTCCTCCTCATGTTGTTTCAGAGAACTAAAATTCCGAGCGCTAGGACGGTGAGGTCATCAATTTGAACCATCCTGTACTGAATTTTGGAATTAATTATTAAGAAATGGATTCAAGGAAAATATAAAATAGGGATAAGAAAATTATGAAGTCATGCGGAATTATGGGAAGTACATAAGAGTATATGGGATTTACCAGTAAGAGATTGTGAATTTGTTCATAATCTATTTAATTTTTATTTTGAGGAATTCTCCTCATTCAATTCTGAGGATTTGATTTATAAATAATCATAGGGAAATTATTTTTACAATTTGCTGATAATTAAAAAACTTAATTAACGTCGCTTTTTTATTAATGATTTATTATGTATATTAATACTACGGGTAATTTTCTTCGGTGGGACCTGACAATTAATTTTTTGATGCAAGATTTATGATTTAAAAACTACGCTATACCTAACTATTTCAAATTCTATAACAAAAACTATTGACTTTTAATAATCAAACCACTTTACTTGTCCACATAAACTTTTTAATTTTTACAACCCAGGTTTCGTTATGGCATAACATCATCTTATGTAGTGCTTTTGCCTTTAAAAAATAATTAAATGCCTTTCTTATAGCACTACCGCATTAGAAATTTTAAAAGATCCTCATGTAAATGAAAACATTTCATTAATGATTTGCTAAAAAGTATTCCAACAAAATAACCGCGAGAGAAACTCAAATTTGATTTCATTCCTCACTGTCTTATATTTTTTCCCATTTCAAACACTGTTAAAATAAATAAATATATGCATACGAGCGCTTCAAATGATCGAATACAGAGGTACGTGACTAGAGGCAACCATGCACTACCGCCGTTAGCTCCCTCGAGAGGGAAGATAGGAAAGATTATGAATAGCTGTGAAATCGCCGAGTCTCAAGAGTCAAATCAAACAAAGGTCTTCTTAAATACTTAATATATCGAGATCCGCTCCAACATCTACAGGCAAAGGTTGAGGCAAGCTTCGTGGAAATAGACACGAGTGCCTGCAGCAAGGCGCTAAAATTGCACCTGCAGATTGATTCGAGATTCTTTCAGATTAAGAGCCATCCACTTCAGTCAAAACATGGGTTAAAAAAAGTCACTAAATGAGGGTAAACACGAAGGCGAGCCGGATAAAAAGAAGCTATTAGTGAAGGAAATGTTCCAAGGGGAAAAACCAGAGCTGTAGGTAGCTGAGCTGTAGCTGTTTTCTCAATAATAGGGGGATAAAACGGAACAAAGCTACAAACAGAGAAGAAAATGGCGCGAAAAGAGGATTACAGGGAAATCAATCTTGAGACCAAGCACTCACAACGTAATAATGACCAAATAATATCACTTTTTCACAAAATATTGATTTATTACACGATAGGTTTCGATGTATACTACATTATCTTCAGGTACAAACTGACATCAATGTCCGCCTGGTATAGAATATAATTTTATAACTCATTTAGTAAATCATTTGGTGCGCCGAAATGATTGCTCGATTACCAAAGTGGTATTTTGCGCTTGTACCGAGTCAGTCGGCAGGGGTCCACAAAAAACAAGATCTGGGAAAATACCGGTCACATCCATACGGTGCGTCATTAATTGCACGGGGGCGTTATTTCCCATAATATATTAATTGCCAAAAGGAAGGTTGAATTGAACGAGGAACTAGCTTTTCCACGACTCGAGGGTTCTCGGGTAGGCGGACAGTCCTTAAGGGTACGCCTACAAGTTTCTTTGACGGCACTAACGGCTGTATCCTTTGAGGGAGGATTCCACTTTTGGGAATAGGAAATAGTCTGCTGGTGCCAAGACGGGGCTGTAATGGGGTTGGGAAATCGTCGCAATGTCGTTGCAGAAGGTCTTCGTAAGCAGGCACTCGACTCTTCATTGGTTACCAGACCTTCGAGGCGAGTTTAACGCAGATCTTTCGCATTGCCAAATTTACAGTGATAATGGTGTGGGCACTGTCATCTTATCAATGCGAATACGATCTGCTATCATGCGCACAATGAACCGAGGGTCTGACTTCAGCACTTCACGCACACGTCAGGAAAAAATTGTCGTCGATACTTTTCATACGAACCTTGTAGCAATATCATTCGTGTGAATAGAGGGGGGTCCCGCTCACCGTAAAACGCTGTCGGATACCAGAACCCTAATCGAATGCAAATGTGAGGTCGCCCTTACTCATCGCGGCGTCGACACTCGGTGGGCGACATTCAATTTGCATCGCACGGTCGACGAGAATGTAGTCTGAGGAGATATTAGGTTAACTCGGCAAGCATCACCCCTCCCCGACCCCCCTTGCGAAGGGGGTGGGGAGGGGGGGTGAGGGTGGCGCCGAAATGAATACGAAACACAACGTAAAATAAATGAAAGTCATGCGACAGTCGATGCGAGGAGAACCTATACTTAGGTATACATAAGGGACGGGAGGCTGCGTGATGGATTAACCTTAACTGGAGGACCGAAACTGCACGTCAGCCACGCCCGGAGGTTGTTCCCGCTTTCTCATCACGTCGTTGGCCCATCTCGCGGGAAGCGTGACTATTTATAAATTTTGATGAGGTTTTATTCTCCGAAAGGGTGAGCGTTAATTCCAATCTATGACTCGGGGCTCTTGACTTTGTTTGTTTCTGTCATCGTGTTCCTCTAGTTTTCTTTCTCGGCATCACTATCCCATTAAAATAATATATTCATGGAAAAGCACCGATCCAATAGCTAATTCAGGGTGAGAGCCCTCTAAACACAAGAAAAAATATTACGGAAACATCATGGCCAAACCAGAGTTTGAATTTAAATAAAATATTCTGAAACTGAGGAAATAAAGTACCACGCGTACGCGGAAGAAATAGCGAAAGAAGTTTGGGTAGAGCTGGAGGTAAGGATGAAAATTGGAGGGGAGCTTATGAAATCAGTTAGCTTTGAAGATGATCAGGCTTCGGTCATCCAGTCAGCCTAAGGACTGCAATTGCTTGCTGATCACATTTCAAAATCAGTGCCATAGATTGTAGAGTTAGAGTGAAAGAAGAAAACTAAGTTAAACTTTCAACTAGAAGGATAAAAACTAGAGCAGGTAAAATAGTTTATCTATCTTTAAAACAATTTGAACGAAAATAGTCGAAGAATTAGGAATATTAAAAGAATTTTGCGAGTTAAGAGTATGGTGTTTTGCTCTAGGATGCGTCCAATTAGTTTATCTCATTCTCTTTTAAGTGCTTTCCATAGGCTTCTCTCTTGGCGCAATCTTAGAAGTACTTTATCATTTGCCGCAATGCTTATCCATTTCATTTCCATCAATCTTTTGTAGCGCTACACTTCCCTTGCTTCTAATCTCCTCTTCTCTCCTTCTCCCATCGTTCCTGTTCTACAGCTGGAGAAATATACTAACCACGTGCATTTTTAATGAATCGCTTACCAATGTCTAGACTAGAGATATATTATATCATAAATTATTTTTATAAACTCTCCAAAAACCATCCAGCAAAATAGCGAGAATATCATAAGAAAAAATTGCAATTATGAATTCCATCTTGAATTATTCTAACCCTTCGGGAAGAGTTCATAACTTTGTGAGTGTTCTCCAACTGTTCTTTAACTGTGAGGGTGTTTACCTGTAACAAAAATATATTAAACATGAGTTAATTCTAATTTAAACATTTTGAATCGTTGTTCTTGCAAGTAAAACTGATCAAACAGGAAAACGCTGTAATGAATCTCCCAAGTAAGTGAATGAGTTTTTATACTAGTGTATCGAATCGTGTATCGAGCCGTTTTTCATATCGTATGCGTAGGAGTTAACGAAGCTGAGCGTCCTCATACAAAGGACACCTTCCCTCCTCTCACTTAGCCTCCTTGAAGCGTATGGAAGAAAACTAGAAGCTGAAATCCAGAAAATCAATCATTCCGTGTCATCCAGCGGAAAATTAATGCTAATGTATTCACGACCCTTCGTCTCGTCTTCCTCGAGAAGATGGAGACCCCTAATCTTTTCCCATTGGTGAACCTATCCATCTGATAATATTTGGTTATTCGGGTCCATTACCAAGGATCATAATTTCACTCCATGATGAAGCACTGTTCCGCCTTGAATTATTATTTTTTTACTTTATCGGGCTTTTACTTTTTCATCGCCAGCATGTATATGGTAACTAATTTTTTCATTACTCTCCCTTTTCTCGAGTTACGCTCGAGAGCGTCGAATTGGAGCCGAGGTAACTCGAGGGGATCGATAGATGTTTCGTTTTCAAGCGAAATTAACCACAAGTTAACTTAATAAATACGCAGTTAGCTCATAATTTAGGAAAATTCATCGGCTGGAAAGTAAATATATAAGTTAATAGAGTATATGATTGTGCGTAGCGCGTATTACACATTATAATTGGGAACATTTCCAATGAAGACTGGATAATGACTTAGATTGGGCAATTGCTTCGTTTTGCAAGCAACTTAATGTAATTACTCGACGCTTTTCACCGCGTTTAATAAAGTCCCAAAAGTAAATCAATTCTCACCCAGACAATAAATACCATGGTCAATAATAATTGAAAAACCGCAATTGGTTAAAAAAATGTGTAATCATTTCTTTGAAAATACGCAAATACAGTACTTTTCGATTAAGACCGAGAAAGACGCATTTATGGAGAGACATTAAAACGCAGTGACGGATGACGAGCCTGACATTTACTCTCCATAACTCCGTGGTTTTCAAACCCTCTCCTTCACTCGGAGGCGTCATTTAAGACGTTGCAATCGTGCATACAGAATAAGGATAAGACTAATCCAAAATTTAAAATAATACGAGTATTATTAATTATTGATTTATTATTATTCGCGTATACGAGCACACGCGTATTTAAAAATGCTGACAACTTAAATTAAGTCGCTTGAAAGTGTCCAAAGAAATGTTTGGTACGTTCTTTGGGCTCTTTTTGATTGCAACACGTGAAACCCTTGGGAACTACTACAATCCGCGAAGAGATTAACCAAACCCAAATATTTTTTTAAACTGTTGTTGATACAGGTTAGCAAAACTTTTATGCATGTCTTTATGGGGGCCATTCGGACTATCCGTTCCCCACTCGCTCCTGAGCAGTCTAAGATATGTACAGGTTGCGGATTAATCTCTGTCCCTCCAATCTGCTCATATATTCTGCAATATACTCATTAGTTTTTTTCCCAATTCACACTATCAAACGCTTATTCGAAATCTACAAAACAGGCAAAAACGTCCTGATTGTATTCTATATTCCTCTCGACTAGTGATCTCATTACTGCAATGGCATCACGCGTACCTCTCCCCTTCCTAAACCCAAACTGATCATCCCCTAAGTAAACATTTTCCCTACTCTCTATCCTTTTCTTGATGATCCTGAGAATAACTTTAGCTGCGTGTGATATCAAACTTATTGTTCTTTAGTCCTCACATTAAGTAGCTTTTACCTTTTTCGGAAAAGGAACTAACATTGATCTCACAAAATCTTCCGGTCAGATTCCTTCCTCATAGATACTACGAATCAGTCCACATAGTCTTCTTCCCATATTTTCCTAAACATTTCAACAGTTCTGCAGGAATGTTGTCCACCCCCACGGCCTTACTTGGTTTCATCTCTCTTAATGCCCTTTCCATCTTATCGTCGAGTATGTCTGGACCTAAGCTATCTTCATCTACGTCATGTTCCTTTTCTATGTCTAACCTTGTCGGCCTAAGTTCTCTACCATACAGTGTTTCTATATATTCCTTCCATCTCTCTTGGATTTTTTCTAGTTCAACTATTATATTATCCACTTATCTTTAACTGTTAGCACAGATCTTCCTTCTTACTTCCCGATATTTGTTTAACCTACCTTCTCTTACTTCCTCAAACTCTTAATACCCAGCTCTTTTCCCACTCTCATTGTTTCTCTACAGCCTGCTGATATTCTTTCTTTGTTATTTCAGTTAATACTTTCAACTTCCATTACCTATATCTTCTCCCTTGACTTATCTTTTTGTATCGAATTCGACATGTCATAACTATTAAATTGTGATCCGATCCCTGGAAACTGTGTTAATTTATCACGCTGTAACGAAACCTACGTCGTAACAAAAATATTCTGTGTGGAAAAGCAGAGTGTCTTGTTTCATTATGAGAATAGCCGGTCGAAAAGTGATTAAGGTGTAAAAATGATTCCGCTTGTAATAAAAGCAATTATAAATAATAAAGCGCCGTGTAAGGATTAAGGGTCAACCATTTTCCGTTGAAAAATTATTTTTAAAAAGAGTCGCATTTCAATTGTAAAAGGTGTGTGGAGTCTCAGTTCGCATCGCGAGTGGCACGATTGCAAATGTTTCGATCATCGATAGGGGGACTGCGACCGCTTTGATTGAGAATGTTGTTGAGACGGCTTAATTTGTGTCCCAGAAATAAAGAGCACGCTAGGGACAAATAATTTATTTTCCGACGAATGTAGCAGTTCCCGGCCAGGACGGATGATTAATCCAACGAAAATCCCCTCCATTTGTTACGTCCAACTCGCGCCAGACAGCGTGAAAGATACTGTCGCAGCGTCCCCTGTCTCGAATTGCGATAAATCATATCCAATTTCTCTGCGATTCTCTCACCCACTCCCACCCCCCTCTCTCTATGCCACTTCACTTTGTCTCCTCCGCCACACCCCCCTACATAGCAACGATTCGTTTCCCCAAATCCCTCGGAAAATTTTCTTTGCGCAATTATTGACTCCACTAAGGTTATTCGACCGTGTAAAAAAAGAGGTCATAACTCTTTTTAATTCTTTACTTATCTCTTTTTATGACTAATCACCGTGCTTTTAATGATGGACAAAGCACCGCAATTTAATTCTCTCGAAACAATGATTTCATTTTTACGGACAACGCCAGAAAGAAGAATGTTAATGGACTACATGTACAACTACATAATACCCCGCAAGTCGTCACAAGGGCATGCGGTGGGGGGTGTTAGGTCATCACCCGTAATTAAGAATAAAATCACATGCAAAACCAAAACATTCATGCAAACCTACAACCACAGAGGTGTACATATTCATGCGAAAATTAAACTCACACGTAAAGTGAAAGATTGGGTAAGGGATGAGTGAAGACAACGAATTCATGATGGATGCAAGGCAGGGGAAAAGCACCAAAATGAGTAAATAAAATAAAATATACATACGAATGTATGTTTGGATAATTTGTACACGAATACACCAGATATTTCCTAAGAAGGAGGATGCAAAATAAGTGAGATGCAATACTGGGTGAAGGTACGAGTATTAAGAAAAACTGTGAAGAAATAATGCGATATAAGAGCTTCGTTTGCAAACTGGTGACTTCTTCAAATACACGTACGCATTTGGATGTTGACAGCCGGACAGGAAAGTGCTTCGCCAAAAAAGTCACGCCAAAATGAAGGAAATATTTTATTTTAGCGTTTAGCGAACAAAGTAGAATAGGTTGAACCAAAGGTCTCTGGGTTTGAGCAACATTCGCGGGATAGTGACAATTCACGACATTTAAGATTTCGCAAATAATGTAACCTATTAAGTTCGGAATTCAGTCAGTAATATGCCAGTGAAACACATCGTCGGAATAATCGACCTGGAAGTCCGCTTTGATGGACAACGCCTGAACTCAGCTAAAACGTAAAACTTATGGCGTGCTAAATGTCACATCAGCGTATGAGGGTATGCAGTTTCCCTCCGTCGGCTGCAATTTCCCTGCATGAATTCCTGGGGGAAATCTGTCGACCGTCGATAAGCGGTAATTTTGGCGCCGTTGAACATTCCGTCTGTGAGTTTGCGCGATTGTGAGGCTGTACGAGTAAGTTTGTTCTTCAGGTAGGGTCGGTGTATTTCTCTACGTCAACTAATAAACCAAACAAATTCAGAGTCAGTCACAAACAATTAGACAATGTAAGCACGACAAATTAGGCGACAACTCCTAAGAGTAGCTTGCTGAACGAGTCATTGGTAAGTCACAGGGTAACTTTTATGCAACGCATATTTGTAATAATCATGCAATGTATGCTTTAAAATATGAGGTTCTTCTATGTGAATTTGATACTCACAGGATCCACTTGATGGACATTCACAATCACTGAATAAGTAAACCACACACACAGTAAATTTATTTTAGTAATACGAGTTTCGACAGTGACATCGCGGGGATATCAGGAGACACATACGGGGAATATGTGGACAAGCTAACAAAAATTAAGATTTATTATATGTGTACCTGGTAATTGTGATAAATAGGTCAAAGAGAAATTTTTTATTTCGCTGATTAGGCCTCATTTAGAATAACTGCTAGTATATGGGATCCTCATGAATATGGTTCGATTGCCGAATTGGATCGCTAGTTAGATTTGTAAAACGTTGTTATGATAAATTTAGTGGCGTATCCAAAATTTTAGAGGTACTAGACTAGTAATCACACTCGCGGAGAGAAGGTTAAAATCCAGATTGAATCTCTTGCATATATTGGAAGGACGTTATTTTAGCAGTGATTTGGAAAGTGTATTATTACCCCCCCCCATCGTACTACGGTAGCAGAGATTATATTAATAAAACAGAGAGGTTAGGTGTAGAACAGGCACATTTAAGATGTCATTTTTTCCACGAACGATAATGGATGAGAATAACAGTGTCCGACGGCGGAAGAGGTAAAAATATTCGGGTCAAAATTAGTCTGGTGTGTATTCATTCCCTGCTATACACCCTAATGGTGACTTGTAGGGTACTCAAAAATAAATAAATAAAAAGTATGTATCGAAGTTTCATCAGATATTAATGCGGATAAGGATCAAAATAGTACAATGGATGGAAGAAATGCTACAAGAAATACTGGTCGGGGAAATAGGAAGGGTAAAAGTTGATCGGAAGAAACTTCAAGAACACGGGAACCGTTACTGGACGGAATATCGAGAGAGATTACGATACTGAAAACTATGAGATTGGATAGAATGTTATACAACTGAGGTAGGTAGTAAGACAAAACATTTCAGCAGGCCAGAGGGGATACGGAAAGTTGTTTTACTTAAATATTCATGTATTAAAGAGTAGTCTATCGACCAAGGTAGTTTTGTCAAAGATACACTACCTAAAAAATGCTAAATTTCTAAGTCTCACATACAAGTACACAGCATACAGTACTATAGCACAGTATTCAGTACTTGTATACAGCACTTGTATACAGCACTAAGTAAATGCTATAAAACCTATGTACGTTACAATAAGCCATTCCTCAACTCCAAATACTTCCCCACTCCCTTCATTCCGCACCCAAAATACCTATTCGTATTCCTTCCCCTACCTCGCCCGCCCCTCCATAATTACAGTCTCCAACATCCTATTGCCACTCAATATGCCCATGATCTATTATTCTTTTAATATTTTCCAACGGTCTCTCCTCCTCCCCTTTCAAGACTAGAACTTCATTGGTTGTTTTACTTTTAACGTATGTCATTTACTCTACCCTCCCCCACACTCACATTTCAAGAGTCTCCAAACTACGCCAATCATTTTGTCACGAAGACCAAACTATCACACAAAACTTAATTCCACTGTTTTATTTTCTTTACGTCTCCACCCGTGGCTCCTGTCATCAACTTCATCTTTTTTAGAACTTCTGTACCTTCCATCCTGTTGTCAATGCAATTCATTTCTTCATTTCAATTTCAGCAACTTAATAATATGCATACTATGTGAAAAATTGTTGTAGCAATCTATATGTATCTTTCCTCTAATTAATATGGTTTTCGCGGGTTTTTTACACCCCCCTTCTCTTCGTGTATGTTTTCCTACGTGGATTTTTATTAGATAAGCAATGCTACGCTCTCCCTAGATTTTCCCACAAACCTCATTCTTTGCTTAGACTTGCCCTATTTTGTTGTTCTCTTACTTCACTGTAATTTACTTTGAGTATGTTTTAATGCTTAGGTATATCCTTAATTTATATATGTACATGTATGTATACATGAATATATTTTTTTTCGATGTACAAATCTGTGCATAATGAATCTGTGCCTGTCTATGTGTATTTATGTGTATGTATGCATGTAATTATAAATTATATTCCTAATTCCTATTCCTATGTATAGGATAATGGATTAAATGGATGAAGGGGCTATTAGGTCTCAATTTCGCCCAAATAAAGACATCTCTCTATCTACCTAACAAAATCCTTCTTTTCATGCCTCTATCTTCTCCTAAAACACTTCGGAAACGTTATAACCTCTAGGCTCATGTCCTCAAACTTCAATATTCATCGCAGCTTTCCAATCAATGATGGATAAACTGGTTACTTTCGTCTTTTTGTGATCGATTCTCATTTCATACGAATAAAAGTGATTTTTTAAAGCTCCCAGCAATAATTGCGCAAAGGTTCAAGGTAATTTGGTTCGTTTGGGTGCTTGGTCTCATGACAGACGGTGTTTAGAATTGTAGCGTCTCCTGTGTCCGTCAAACTCCAATCTTTGATTAGTAAACTACCACTGCAGTGGACACCTTGATTTTCCCAGAAGAATCCGAAGTCCCAAAAAATAAGGCGTCTATTCTGTGTTTGAGTGAGGGAGTTCCATGCCTCTTATGTTTCGGCCCGTCACTCTTTCCCTCACTCTCTCTCTCTCATTGCCTCGCTGCTGAGTGCCGCTCCTCCCGCCCTCACCGGATCAAATTATCGACGGAAAACCTTGCTATCATGCCCAGTTCTCCCGTTTCTTTGGGAGTTGGGAGAAAGGGTGGGTTTGTTTCAACCGAGAGGGAGGGAGCGTCACGGGAGTGTCGGGAGTTTTGGCCACGGGGAGCTGAACGCAAAAGGAATTTTTTTTTTAAATTCGATCGGAAGGAGAAAGATCAGAGGGAAAGGGGGTAGGACAGAGGGGGTGGATGGGGATTGGGGGAGGGGGTTGTGGAGAGGACGATAGGTCCCGAAATGGAAAGATAACATTCTGGGGTGGGGAGAGAGAGAGAGAGAGAAGGGGGGGAAAGGAGGAAGGAGGAATTTTGCGGGGGAAAAAATGTGAAACTTCAGGAAGTGGAGTGGAAGCGAGTCCAATCATTTGAGGGTAAGAGAGGGGGGGAGAGGGGATGGGATAGCTAGCCCTTTTTCGAGCGCCCCCTGGGGGAAGAGAGGGGGCTGGTTGGGGGGGGGGATAAAGTGAAAGTAAGCATATGGAAATCGGTGGTATGTATAACAAAAACGACCGGGTTGGGGGGTGAGGGGTAGGGAGGGTTGAGTGGGAAGAGTGTTTGAAGTGATGGGACTCCGTCCCGCATGACTGCACAGGGTACCTCCTCAAAATCGCGTGCGCGGATCCCGGAGAGCGACGGTGTATTTTTTATTATTTTTTTAGAAGCTCTAAGGCCATTCGCTCTCATTTTCCCTCCGTCCGTAAGATCCTACCAAACATGGCTTCTGATGCAGCATTCCCAAAAGAAAAGCAAAGAGATTTTATTTCGCGATTCGCGTCAACATTAACCGACAGCGTGAGCGGTAATAGTTACAGTAATTATTAGTTTGGGAGAAGCGACCTAATTTTTGGTAATTATCGTCATCAGGGATCGATGGATATTTTGGTACGAGGTAGGGTAGGATTTTCAGGGAGGGCACTCCGCCATCGGCACTATCTCACTCTTAATGACGAACGGCGTCAAGGGGTGTCACACAGTTTAAAGTCCCGTCCAACGGACTACGCATTAAGTAATTAATTAATTAAGTAATTATTACTAATCCTCTCCACATAGCACCACACGATGAAATCGGGACACCGATGGACAATTCTGCCATTTCCGGGATTCGGACCCTAGGTCTCGGGGTTGGAAGCCAATACAAAAGCTGCCGCACCATGCTGATTCCCGAAACAGTAACAGCAACGAAACATTGTAGCATACCACACACAATTTTTTCTGTTTTCAGGGGCGCAGTTTCAAAGTTCACTGCCCTCAAACATCATGCTTTGACCTTGACAACGCGGTCTGGGTGAATGCAAAACTTTTTGGGGTGTTACAAAGTTTGTTTTGTTTCATTATTTCGATTCCACGTGAAGTTAGGTCAGAGGGATTCCCACCAGCATGCCGGCCGGCGGTGGTCCTCGCAAACGCTTTTCCAAGAGGTTAGATTCCCGCCTGGGCATACAAGCAGGATTCTCCCCATCTCGTGAGCACGTCCTTGTGATTTTCCTTGTTATCTGCTCCCCCATGTATGGAATAGAATCCAATGTGAAAGACTGAATCTTGGTTTTTTTGGATTGAACTAAAACACTTTACAATAAAAACTACCGCTTACCTACGGACAGATGCTAATATCACCAACGAAACTGATTCTCAAATGAAGACAGAGAAACATCAGGGTAGTTTCTCCGAATACAATTTAGTGTGCTTGGCTCAGATTACCTTACCAAATCGTTCCGGCAAACCGATGCCCAAAATTTAAATCTCATGCAATGCAATAGAACGCTTGCTGGAAAATATTTACCAGCTCGTATATTTAAAAAATAACGTCGGGAATAGCACCATATCTAGAAATCATATCTAAGAAGTGCCTAGACGATCGAAAGGTTCTCTATCCTTTTGCTGATAATCCTTAGAACAACTTTAGCTGCGTGGAAAAGCAAATCTAAGTTCGTCGGTTCTGCTTTTACCTCTACTAGTAATATTTGAACTGATGCTTGATCTTTGTTAGCTATGCTTCTTTCTATCTGTTTATTCAATATTATGGCAATTCCTCACTGAGTCTCATCCCCTCTGCCGTATATTACTCTACAAGTATCACTCCAGTAATCCCCGCTATCCTTCCATCTCACCTAATCCTAAAATGTTTATATTTCCTTTTCCCATGTCTCGCTATATATTCTCTAATTTTTCTGTCCTCAACATTATCCTAATGTTATGAGATCCTATTATAACTAACTCGACCTTCTTTTTCTGCGTCTTTTGCTTTGCTTCTGACGGTTTTTCTCTGCAAGGATTTCGTGAGATGACGACCGGGGAAGCCTTGTCTCTCCAGCTGCCGGGCACGACACACGGCCGATTGGGCCGAGTGTCGTAGCTGCTAGGACTGATATCCTCTATACTGTCCATCATTAAAGTCTTGGGAATAATAATTGATATAGTTTTCCGTTACCTTCCTTAATAGTGTTTAAACCTTACACTATCATTCAAAGGATGCCCAACTGGGGTCAGGCGCCTTTGAAGCCGCCTCACCGAGGAACAGACACTGCGTGGACTCCTTTCGGTCTGGCTCCCAGCCTTCAACCTATCTGGCATGGGCGACTCTACCAGGAGCAATGACAATTGCTCCCGCCGGCACAGCTCTAGGGGTCATCAGAACGCACAAGCCCTTCCACCACGTCAAGGTTCTAGTCCACGGGAGTGAATATAAGTTGCAAAATTATTGCACTTTTGCGTTTCTCCGACTCCAAAAAATTCCAACAGTTAATTTTCAGATCGCTCCTTTTTTTATAATTATGTTATTCGCGTCGGCGAATATGCATTACATGCAACCTAGTATTTAATATTTGGGACTCTTTGGATTAATGATTATTTTCACCGTGTAAGCACGAAACAATTTTTCAGCTGAGGAACATTTAAAGTTCATATTTCTATGAACGCTACTGTCAAGTTTAAAGAGTGGACTAGCATTCACATATCATTAAAAAAAGTAGACATTACACCAGCAACAGGTGACTGAAAAGTGCAGTTAAATGCATAAGTTAATGGCTGCAGTCTTCATAGCCGTGGTGGAGGTGATTATCTCGTTCCATGAATACATGAATCGCTTGCTACCAATGTGCCCCCTAAACTTCGGTGTACTCGAAATGAGAACCCATGCAAATGAATTTCACAGTCTTTTTCCCTTTAATGTGCCGAGGAAACGTTGGTAGTGGAAGGTCAACTTCGTCGTCAACTTATATTCGTCGCAGATTAAGACGTAAAAACCTGAGAGAGAGAGAGACGACCAAAGAGTGGCTTTATTCATGAGATTTGTATATACATTTATGATAACTTGTGTTTCTTTTGATTCTGAAGTCCTGCCGTTAAATTTGTAGATCCTTTGTTTAAGAAATGTTGGAGATGAAAATATTTGCTATAATAATTTCAACTCTGCTGCTGCATATATCAATTTCAAGCTCACAGAAAAATGTCAATAATAACCATAGTTTTCGTAACAATCGATTTTTAATTTTTTTGTTTGAAGCATAAAAAAATTGCGAGTCGAAGTGGATTCCAAGAGCCTCCTTGAATATGAAAAGAAGCCTACCATTGTGTAATAGTATATTTTCAGGCCAAAAGCCACCGATTACATCGGGAAAAAATTCCAAAGTAATATATAGTATTAATAATAGCTTACCTTTCGATAACTAATACCTGACTTTTCCTTTGAAGAAAGAAGACTGCGGACACTCGAGATAAGGGTCATGGGGAAGGATGGGGAAAATAAACTAGGTTAGCAGAATGACAAAATAGATACTGATAAATATTAAAGGAGTAGTTGGTGTGAATTCTGAGGAGGAAGCTTCTATCAGGGAATAAAAGAGGAATATGTAGTCAAGAGGTGGCACAAGGTCGATGGCATTGAGGGAAGTTAGAATGTTACGCAAGCATGGAGGAGTATTTAATTATATTTAAGGGGTAGTTAGTTGAGTATAAAAGATGGATGAAGAAAACAGCATCTGATAAGAATGATTAAATGAAACCACGTTTTTATGTTTTTTCATTTGAGGAAAACCTCCATTTTTTTTCTTAGGCTACTAAAAATGCATAGATATCAGCTGGGTACATTTTTCTCCACCCCTCTCGAGTCCCGTACACCCTTCCTTAATTTGAGAGTCTCTCTTATCCGTTCCTTTTCCTCAGCATTCCATATCTTTTTTTCCCTCTTCCTTTCTTCCCCTCCATTTTCCCTTTGATCTCCCGAGTCATAAAATTGTCATTCTTAAGGGTCCGACCTAGCATTCCTCTTCTTTGCTATCATTTTTATTAAAGGCCTTTCTTCAAAAATTCTTTCTAACGCCTAATCATTCTTATTTCATTAGTCTGTTTAACCTTTTCCATCACCTCCATAGCCATATATTAAACCTTTCCAAGTCGTATTCAACACTGAATGAATGGTTGGGTACAAAGAATAATCATAGATAGAGTTAGCTCAAATGCATTAGAAGTTACTTCAGGCGTTCCCCAGAGAAGTGTCATCGGACATCTTCTATTCCTACACCACGTTAACAACATTGACTCGGTAATCACTAGTAAGATACGTTTATTTGCCGACGATGCAGTGGTTTACCGTGATATCTGTGATCTTGAAGACACAACAGCTGTATCAGATGAACTTAATGCTATACAACGCTTGTGCGACACTAGGCAATTAGAATTAAACTTAAAAAAGTGCGTAATAATACTTTTTTGTAAAAAAAGCATTTCCATCCCGAACACCTACTGTGATGTAACAGATAGATTTAAGATTTAATTCATTTTTTCCACAAACGATAAGGGATCAGAAAAACGTTGTCCAACCGCGGTAACGGTAAAATTATTCGGATCCAAATTAGTTAGGTTTATACTCACCCCCTACCACACACCCTAGCGATGGCTTGCAGGGTACTAAAATTAAAAAAAACATGTTTCGTACTGGCGTATGTTTCTAACTCGTAAATGAACAAGCACGCTCCAAAAAAGCCCTTTGGAGAATCTGTGTATCATGTTAATTAGGATATTTTTCCCTTTGAGCACCCATTTCACCTCATTGAAAATTCTCTGTCATGGCTCATCTACACTCTCTCGTATAGTTTCCTTCACCGACTACTAGACTGCCCAATTCCTTGAATGACGCCACATATCCTAATCACTGTCTTCAAACTACGTTGTTCACGTCCGTCCTTCCTTAGCCAAATTCATCTTCTTTGTCTTTTTCACGTTAAAGTCAAAATTCAGCGCCAACTTGTATTTCTTCCATTGAAGCGACCTCAATCACTTTCCGTCTCTGCTCAATACATCCCAGGTTTCACTTAATAGGGATGTATTACAAAATTACGTTTCCACATTTTATGTAATTTTCCACTCATGAGGATGGCATGATTCGTCGAAATCTAGTGATTGGTAATGAATCCATTTCAAGTGAAACCAGAAATAAATACTTTCAATCTGTTCCACAATAGGAAGATTTAAATGTAGGCATCGTTGTCTTCTAAATATCTTAGCACATTTAATTGCCTTTTTTATTTCTTTAGAAGATTAAAAAAATATCCACTGTTTTTTAAGGGCCCCATTACATCAATAGTGGAAGAAAAATTTTAATGGAATCTGTTTCCACATTATACACGGCTCAGTGGAGGTCTTTGAGGAGACATTTATGAACGGATCAAGGGGAGGGAACTAACTCACCGGGTCGACGACAGAGAAAAAAATCGACGTGGGAGAGAGAGAAGAAGAGGGGGAGAGAGAGATGGAAGACGGCAATTGGAGCGAGGTTTCCCCGAAAGGGGATCTCCAGCTCGAGTGATCCCGGGCGTCTTTGTGGCCGCAAACAAAACAATGCCCTTACGCACGCCGCAGTCGAGGGAACCGCAAAATCCCTTGAAAGGAAGGAAGGGGTGGAGGGAGGGTAAGGAGTAGGCCGACGAATTGACGACAAGATGGATTGCGACAGGGCGTCGCGGAGTGGGGAGACCATTGCCAGTCGGAAGGAAAGGCGACCTTGGAGGCGTTAAAAGGCGCCCCAGAGGGCTGCTTACAAGGGAGAGGCGCGGAAATAAGGTGTTGGGCGCAGGGGATCGGATTTCCCCCGCCCCCATGTAGGGTCTCTCCGTCTCCCGTTACCGCCTCTCACGTCGGGGGAGGGGATTGGGTGGGAGGACACACTCAACCCGGTTTTGCGGATCCCAGAGGATTCATTGAACGCGAACCCGACCGTGTCCGACCAAGAGAGCGTGGGACGCGCAATCATAGATCACACAGCAGTGGGGCGTGTAGCACCGCAGTCTACACCGGGGGCGGGAATAGGCAAAAGGGGGGGGGGAGGTGGCTACGAAGCCGGGGACAGGCCCGACCGCCAATTGAAGGGGAAGTTTATGTTTAATGAATACAAAGTGAATGAAAAGTACCTCGAACGCAATGAGAAAACCGTGAATCAAAGTTTTATACCTCGTAATTTCAATTTAATTACCTGTGACGGTGTGACGTGTAATATCTCATAAGTGCAGAAATGAAGGTGAGAAGGTCCTCGTTCTCTCGCCTAAACCAAACCTGCCACAATTAAAATGATGCTTTTTTCTAGACTACATAAGCTGCCTAAACTATTACTCGCTTCATACTCATAAAACCACTCCATGAAACTTTAAAGCATGTTCAGTTTTGGTTAATTTTCAAATAAAACCTAAAGCATGTACGACAGATGTCCAAAAGTGACTTACGCTTTGAAATAGGATATGAAACAAAACAATATTTTATTTAATCTTTTTGAAAGGCACATCATTAAACTATTTTTCTACATAGTCGTCATTCAAATTGAGGCATTTATCATAACAATACACAAGTTTTTCAAATCTGTCTTCGAAAAATCTGCTTCCTTACGTTTTAACCACTTGTTTACACCAGCATGCAATTCTGTGCCACTGTTAAAGCGGTGTGTTTATTACCACGTATTTATTGCTATAAAACTGAAAAACATATCAGGAATCTACTGTATTCAGTAAATAATGTAGTGTGGAAGTCGCAATATGCCTTGCTTGGTGATAGTGAGGCTTTTAGTGAATTGCCACAAGCCATTTTACATAGGCGTTCATTCATAACCTTTGAAGTAGATCTACACATCTACATTATAGCGATGGGAATCTTCTTTTGGCACGGTTGATTAATGTGATATTTCCATTCTAATGAAAGGGATTGTTTTTTCAGTCGGTGGGAAATCGACCACGAGTTTTTTCTATAGTAAATATTTTCCTCCAGAGAGAATATTTGCTCCCATAATTAAAATTGAAGGACGTCTCTGAAGTGGATTCGCACCCGGCCCTGCTACTGACAGGCCACCCGGAGTGAAAAGATAGGTTCTCTCTTCTCTCTAGAGGAAGGCTAAGTGATAGCCTTTTAAGATTCAAATGTTTTATAAAGTTCGCAAATAATGAAAAAATCCGCAATTTTTCTCATCTCTCTTCTCTTTCCTGTTCGGAAAAAAATTCCTGTGACATGTTATGAAATATAACAAGGAGCGATATCCACGCAATGAGAAATTTCAAAACCGTTGTGTAATTGAATGTAAATTTGTAAACTGTTTGCCAGCAACAGTGATGAAATTAAATGCCTGTCAAGGTTTCTAAAATTTATCTGACTTATTACATAACAATGATAATAATGAAGTAATAGTATGAAGAATTCAATCACATTCCAATTGTCCGTACTTCAAGTATTAAGATAAAAGCCGAATTGAATCACCAATAGTTCTTCCGGATGAAAACTATGCTTCTGCAGAATAAGTTGCCATGAAATCAGCTGGCATGTAGACATTTGATTGAAATGTCACGTTAAAGAACATTCTAATCATATTATGATTAATTAAATATTTATGTATGCACATTCAACCGTGACCCCTTAAAATTTTAATTGTTTCTCCCACTAAATGTAAGTCTGTCCCAAAAGTAGTTTGAATTATTGCTAGACGAATGGACGGGCGGCAGTTTCTCTGATTAAGTTCGAGGGAGGGGAGTCTCAGGAAAGGCTGGAGGCCGGTGGCAGTTGGCTCCGAGACTTTGCGGAGTGCGGATCATTCGTTTGCGACACCTCTATAACGTGACCTCCTTACGCTCCGTAATGAACTAATTATTGGAACAGCGCTAGGCCATCAAATTTTGCGTTTAACTGGGCAAAACCGGGAATGAGACTCATCACATGCTCAAGGCAGTTTATGGTCATAACGCCATCGGTGGACTATGACGTCATGGTATTTTTGAATGGCACAAGCTGTTCCAGAACGGTAGAGAAGATGTTGAAGACGCCGAACGCTCAGGACGTCCTTTAACCTCATAAAGTGACGAAAATCTTGAAGGAGTGAAGGCTTTGTTGGACAGGGATCGCAGATTAAGTGTTCGAATGGTTTTTGATGAACTTAGTATCCCTAAAAGTGATGTGCATTTAACTGTGTGTGTATGTGAGAAGTTGGTGCCGCGAGGGATCTCGGACGAACAAAAGGAAACACACACCCGGATCTGTCAAGAGCTTCTCGACCATGACTCAGCCACGCTAAAGCCCTGACGTTGCCCCACCAGGCATCTTTCTCTTCCCCCGCCTCAAATCCCTGCCGAAAGGACGTCACCACGGCTCAGTGTAAGTGTTACAACAGGCTCTGACGAGGGAGCTTAGTAGAATTCCTAGCGCCGCCTTCCAGGAGGCATACGAGGCGTGGAAAACCCGCTGGCAGCGGTGTGTGGACTCACAAGGGTGCTACTTGGAAGGCTTTTAAGTGAACGTATCAAGTCTTATAATAATAATTTCTCAGTCTGACTACGCATGGGACAGGCTTTGGATTTATGCTTTGCATCATTTAATCGACTCTATTAGGAAGAGGCACGAGGTTTTAAGGATGTACTTTCTTTTTGTTTAAGAAGTGTTAGCAAACATTTATCCTTTCCTGCTACCATCTCTATACTCCGCGCATATAGCCTATCCTGTTGCTGAAAAGCATAACTCCTAAGAATAACTGAAGCCTAACTCCTAACTCCTTCGCTGAAAAGTGGATATTGCTTCAATGCGCGTGGTTGCCTGAAGTGCAATTTGATTCATCGATAAACTTTTTTCATCCAGGAACCAATTTAAAATCTTTAGAAATATGGTTACGGAAATGTGAAAAAGTGATTATTTTATCAATTTAAAAAATCTCGTGAAAGGTATATTTTGAATACCAGATCAACCCCTCAAGCTAAAGCTTTTAAAGCTAGAAGTCAGTCTTCGCGAATTTCAAGATGACGGAAAAGTGCCAAGGAAGAAAATCTATAAGCTAATGGCCCCCGAAGTAACGATCCATCTATTTTTCTGTACTGAAGAAAAAATAAACGACTTAAAAAATATTTTCAAGAGAGTGACCGAAGATCTTAAGGAATTAGCGCGTATGTAGAAGAGGGTAGTCGTTACCCATCTCAAGATTAAAAATTTTAAACATGATGAAATATTTAATTTTTCCCGGTAAAAAGCCTCCGCTAATCCTTCCAGGAGGCATACGAGGCGTGGAAAACCCGCTGGCAGCGGTGTGTGGACGCACAAGGGTGCAACTTGGAAGGCTTTTAAGTGAAAATTAAAGGGGGGTTCTTTGACCCGAGATCCGTTTATTTCAGCGGCATCACTACTCTACGATTTATAGGTAATCCAATTATTTGCGGTGCTGTAATATTAATTTGTCAGCATAGTAACTTAAAAGAAAATGCTTTAGCTATTTCAATCTTCTAAGTAGAGTTTACCTTGTAATTTTATCTTTTTAAGTGATTTGCGTGGCATAATAGATATATTTATTTATTGGGATGAAGGTAAACAGTGAAAAGCCGACACAAATGAGTCGCCCTTTCGTTTCACACCACTAGTATGTACAGTGACTAAGGCAGCATCACCTGCATTGAAAAGTCAAAGACAAAAAGGGTTTAATGAAAGGATATAATCGGCGCTACTCTCACAGTGCTATGTTAATAGTTAAAAGGACAATAGCTAATATAGAGGGCTTATAATGTTCCCTTTCACTGTTAATATCCGAAGACGCGAGCCACACAAGGTCGCTCAGTGTTGTCCAGTTGACGATAAATTATAAATGTCCATGCAAAATCTTCATTCGTTCTCAATTAATACCGCACTTTGTGCCTTAAAATGTTTCTCTCGGTAATCACAAATTTACGTTCCAACTATTCATGTTTTCCTTCTACGAGTTGAAACTACTCTCGCAGTTTTCTAGCATACAATTATAACTCTCATGAATACCGCAAAATATGCCTACAAGCTGATATTCGAAGTGAAGTAAATAAAACGAGTAGCTTATAACTTAGTAAACTTAAAATCGAAAACTTCAAAAATCGATTTGGGGACGTCAAATGAAGATGACCAACGGAATTAGTTCAACGTCATCACCTGCATTAATTGCCAGTATAAATATAAACGTAATTAAAAAAAATAAATAACAACAAAAATTGAGGATGAATTAAATGTATCATAAATAAGTAATCTATTTCCATAATACCTGCACAGTCCTTGCACTTCACTCCGGCAAGGTGGTGTGCGTGAAAGGAGGTAATAAAGAAGTTTGCATTACTTAAAGCATTGGTGGAAAATGCGAACACTTCCTATGCAAATTTTTCATTACGTGCGGCAGGAAGTATTAAATATTTACGATGGTAATCGGAAGGAAAGACAGCATATCAGCCCAGAAATAAAGCATGAAATCCAGCTGTCTCGAACAGGAAGGCAGGGCAGGAAAACTTTTAGTTGGAAATTCCCGTTCTTTGCTGTGCTTTCCAACGAATAATGAGGTGAGGACTAAATTTAGAATCACGTTTATTAATTAAATGTATCGATCAAACTTAACTGTATTGTTTTTCTTTTTTTCAACCGAGAAAATTCAAGGATAGGTTCGCCAGGATAAATAAAGTTGCAAAAAAAATAAAAAACTTCGTGAATACCATACGCCGGGAAAACCTGAGATCCTTCAAAATAAAAACAGTTAATCTGCGGTGCGGTGTCAAATGATTAAAATCAAATTGATAGATTCATATCGGATTAAAACCTATGAAGAACGGACGTATACGGAATTTAAGATCGGATGCAGTAAAAAAGTATATACAGTAATTATCCCGAAGATTGTTTCGATAAGCATGGGTCACTCTATTCTCACAAAGCCCGAGGCACCGTGTGAAATTGACGCCTTAGGGTGGTCAGTTCCTTCCCTGGTGCCACCGTTGGGTTTATAAGGGGAAGGGATAATGTATGCATTAGCAGTGGTCTACCGGCTTATGATAGGGTTTTTTATGAACCCTGGAAATAACACACCTCTGTAATCCTAAACCCAGACATATGTCAACATTGCGGCTTGCCAATGGCCGTCAGACATCTATCACCGGAATGGGGGAAATATCGGGTAGCGGACGGTAGGAAAGACCTAGTTTCTATACCAAGCAATAGCCCAGATATTCCTAGCCTCAATTCCAACGAGAAACCAGAAACTTCGATTATTCATCTACTTTTCTACGTTAATCATCCTAACTTGTTTGGTCACTTTTAAACCGATTAACCCACTAGTAAGCATTCCCACGGTTCATACAACTTCTATCAATATTCTGGAAAGTATTTCATTTGGTTTTTACATCTTCGCGACTGAAAATCTAATGACAGTGCGCCGCTCTTCCAAAAAGCAATCTTCTGGTGGAATTTCCATGGCGAACTGAATATTATGAGGTCATGTTGACATAAAATAATCGAACGGCTGATCAGAGCTCATCTCAAGGTTACCACCAATACAATGTAGAAAAAACGGTAAATATTCATTGAACAGCTGTAAAATAAGAGAATTAGTCTCTTTACTTAATGAATAACCATCGTAAATTATACAATAACTAATTCTTTAGAAATGCGCACTTTCAACATCCCTAAATCCTATCCAAAATGCTTTTTCTTTTCCTCCCTCTACCTCGCTTTCCCAGAACTCTCCCCTCAACCCCCAGCTGCCTCTCTTAGCGTACCCTTCATTCACATATCCTCCAATTTTCGGATTTCTACCAGAAGACGTCACCTTTGCCCAAAATAAGTAGAACTTCGTCTCTTCTTCTTCGTCTTCGTTTATTTTATTTTGAGGCCATGGTACTCTAAAAATATATTCTAATTCTATTCTAGTATCTATCATGGGTGAAACTGACTCCGCACAGAGTCGTTCTGCGGAATCGAACCCGGCACCCCACAGTAGACAGTTAATTTAAGTATATGCGTTTGTGTTTGTGTAAGTTATAAAGGTTTTTGTATGACTTTTTACGACTTTGCGGGTTTAGATTGGCATGAATTTGTGGGTTATGCTTGCGGTTTTATTCTCTTTTACGGGTAGTGATCTAACATCCCACACCACACGCTCATTGTGGCGGCTTTCGGGGTATTATGTAGAGATATAGACGTAGTTCTCGCCAGTAGTTCGAACCACCGGACTACCATGATCTAAATAGCAATACAAATTTAAATTAGGAGCTCATTTTATAAGGAAAAATAGTTGAAAAAATGTGTTGGAATAAACCAAGGAAAGAGGAAGAACTAAGCAGGAATACCAATGATCAATACCCAAAAACATGTGACGGAAGAAACTGTTAAAGGAATAAAATTTTGGTGTGGAATAGGGTAGCTTAGAAGGCTTTAATTTCTCACCGAAACATTTCATGGAAAACTTGCGAGGATCGGTCTTGCGCTGGCTTCCAGAAATATTCGTAACTATCATAGTTTTCGGTCCAATTTTCACGGGTTTATCCACCAAGGAGGTTATAAAACTGATTTCCTCATATTTAAGATACTTCAGGAACCATCATAATAGTATATCACACTTATTTTTGCGTAGGATTGCAACGAGTCTCCAATAAAAATATGATAACTGTGATGCGGGTCAACTTGATTGCCAGTATGACCTTATTTGTCTTTAACCTCGAGCATTTTAGCAGCCATTTGGTATTTGTTAGCTTGGATCTGCATCAATTACTCATTGCCGAATCGACTGGACCGGTAGGGTCCATTCGAATTCATAACCCTTGTCACCTAAGTCGATTTCGAGCGTGGATTTCGGATATCCTGCCATACTTTTCCTGGCAGAGTTCCTCACCATTCGATATGAAATTAGGTGCCGGGTTGCCATAAAAATCCAGAACCGCTATCTTATCACTCACTTACACGAGCTCGCGCCATTTTCCAAGTTGCAAATTCATTCTTTAGAAGTATCTGGGCTTTATTGTCCAAAATATATTTGATCGTAAACATATCCTCTGTTCATCATCACACTAGATATTTTCCATAATACTCTCACGAGATGCTTCAACTTCTGGGTCAATAGTGTCAGAACAACTGTATTTTAACATCTACTCGTTATTTCACGCTTTTTACGTGGCCAAAGCTGATGGAGATCTCACGAGTTCTGAACAAAACGCGCTGTGGTGACCACGAGGTCGATGCTCCACGCAAACTCGAATTTTCAGTGGCGACACCTTTATTCTCTCTGAATGTATATTTTATTAATTGCAAGAGAATCATACAAGAAGATGAACAGGAAAATGAAACAGAGTTTAGAGCAGATTATTTATTTTCTCCTTCAGCTTGTAACTACTAATCAGAAGTGAGCATGGTGTCAGGCGATTGTTGAGAACAAAAGACCACTGCTGCGCGAACTGTGAACAATATGACTATGCGACGCAGAAATAAACAAAAGCTGGAATAAAATACGCCTCGAAATGTTTAATCCTCTCGTCGGAGGAGAGGTTGAAGATACGAACCGTTTTTGCGTGAAACAATAATTTACGTACAATACGATAAAAAGCGTGAGTTTTCTTAATTTTTTTGTATTCTTGTTTACTTTTGTCCGTTGTATACATTTGCTCTACAGAAGAATTTTCTTGATGGAGGAGATATTTAAAGGAGTTTTTTAGTCCCTTACAACAACAAATACGAAAACAATTAGTCCTTCCAAACCGTGTGCTATTGTCTCTGAGTTTTATCGTACGTAAGGACACCATGCGATTAGCTGAATGCAAACCGCTCAGTAAAGGGTTTTCTCAGAAGAATGTTACACGAAAATTTAGCTCCTGCAGGTAAAACAGTGTACTCATGCCTGAACTTACATCGTTCGGATAAAAATTATAGTTTGTATATTTGTCATGATGCCCCGTTGGCATATTTTAATCATATTTTTTCAGAAAGATTACATTTTTCGTACGCCCACGTAATTTATTCTAAATCAGTCCTCTGGTTATGTCTCATTGTTAAAAAAAAAACACTTAAACGTCTTCTAAGTTGCACGAAATGGAATCCAAGAAAGTGCCAAATTTCTTAAAGTGAAACATGGCGAAATAAGCTGCATTCTCTTGTAGACGTGCCGGAAAATTGAACGACCTTGAGAAAACATGCGACCGTGAAATGTTTTGCGAATCATATGAAGCAAAATTGTTCCAAAAATCTGCCATTAAAGCATGTAGGATGTGAACTCGAATAGTTTGAAGGTTCCGAGATTAAATTCTCCGTAAAGAAACCACCCCATAATAGCTACAGCGGGGAGCGAGTGCTTAGAAAAATGAAATAAACGACGAAAACCCAACCGTTTTTGACTTTCCAGAAATATCGACGAATATCCAAAAGGCGAGGGGAGACTTGAGCCCGCTGGATGAAACCTGAAGTCAGCCAGTCTGGGCCTTATCAAAGGCACTCATCGAGGAATGAATGAAAGGGAACGCAATATAGTACATGGGTATTCGACGGGAACAGAGGTAATTGCCCCTCGCGGCAGGGCTCACTCGAGGGTGTGTCGGTAATCGTCGTTGGAATCTTTTCATGGCATTTTGTCCTCTCTCTCTCTCTCTGCATCTAATTAACGACTAAACAAAATTCATTTCAAATGCTGTTAATCCGATCATCCGCCTTCCGTTTCATAAAAGACCCAGAAATCAAGATATCTCAGTTCTAAATCTCCCTTTCGAAACATTTCGCCCACGTGCAGAGCTCTCCCCTCGTGCGAATTAATTGAAAATGTTGCCGCAGCGGGAAATCTTATAAATTGAAAGTGGCTGGACCGATTGAAACAGTATATTTTACTTATTCAATAGGTAACACGAATATTCTTCTGCAGAGCTAAATGTATAAAATGGAGAAAATTAAACGAGAGTTTAAAACAGAATTGAGAAAAATCATAGTTTTTTATCGTGTTGTTTGTAAGTTATTGTTTCACACGAAAACGGGATGAATATCTAGCCTCTCTGTGAATTGTGGGATTTTATCCTATTTTGAGGTATTTTTTAAAATTCTCCTTCGCCGTTATTTTTAGAAGCAGCACTGAAAAGGCGAAGGAAAAGAGTAGGCGTGCTTGATGGTGGGAAGGGTGAGGGACATTTAGGAAGGAAATCCCGTCCGACAAATTATATTTATCTTTTGCAGGGTTATGAGAAAAACAAATTTGCACTTTTCTACAAGTTTATTGGCAACGTACTACGCATTTCGGTTCACAGAACCATCATCGGGTACAATGCATATCAAATAGTGAATACATAGTATTTATACATGTTTGAGAAAGGAGGGAAGAAAGGAGTGAGGAGTAAGGTAGGCGGGGACATAGAGGAGAAAGATTTTAAAAACCTAAAGACGACTGAGAAATTAAAGAAATGGAGAGGTAAAAGAGGGAGGGGAGGGATAAGCATGCGTGGTCATTATTGAGAGGATGGTGGCAGGTAGCTGATACCCTGGCAGTAAAGAGGAGGGAAGCATACAGAAAAGTTAGGCGGGAAGAGGACATAAAAGAGACAGAGGCAGATTAAGGGATGAGGTATTCTAAGGAGGAAATTATCGGGGAGGGGTTGTTCGGCACAAAACTAAGAGTGGAGGGTAGGGGGTGGAAAAGTAAAAATTTGTTTTTCTAATAATGATAAACTTCCACTACACCACTGAATTTTCTGAAGGGTTATTTAAAAGTGCTTAAGGATAAAGAATATTTTAAAATATACCCTCTCAACCGAATGCCTCCAGCTAAAATAACGATAATTATGATATAAAGCATATATTTTGAGTATTGTGTAATTATTTAGTGTTATTTTTCAGATATTTCATTTTTATAAATTTATTTCCGTTGTAATTTTGACATCGAACGCATTCACAATTTTAAGCTAGTCTTAACTCAAGTATAAACAAGCTCTCCCTCCCTAGTAACCCTCAAAGGATAGTTTTTTCTTAATTTTTTGTGATTGTACTTTGCGTTGGGAGTAAAATAATTAGTTGAATTTATACTTTACCACTGAATCTATAAACCAGTGGGGGATATTTCGTTTCCTCTGTTCGTCAACAGGTTAGAGAAGAGGCATTATATGTAATGCCCACTGGGTCGAGAAAAGCCTTATGAAAGGAGATTAAAGAAGTGAAAGGAGTTGAGTGAGTGAGTGATAATGTCTCGGCGTCACTACAAAGAAAACAGAGTGGGCTTCCTCGGGAATATGTGAAACTGCGTCTAAGGTTTCACTCAATCTATTATTCCCTGTGAGGAAGATCGATAAAAAAAACTTTATCTCAAGAAAAGAGAGATTGTAAAATGTGGATTTACAATGGGCACACATATGTGAAAACCCGTTTGATATTCCGGCGATAGTTAAGCTATTAATATAGTCTAAAGACACTGGAGGGATGTATTTTGATCTTGTGACATCTTTCTGTGCCAAAGAGTTTTGATGAATTTTTCTAAAAATAATTTTGAGGTCAACGAATTTTTAAAGATGAGTTGTACCCTAACCATGACGGAAGGAGAAAGCGTCGAGCATTTCTGAGGAAAAGTTGCTCTCTGCCGAAACATTGATGCAAATGAAAGGTCGACACAACATGAAACATAAGTTTTTTCTAACCGAGTACTTTAGACAATTCCAACTATAGCCTCAAAATATTATGCTTAAGAGTACTACTGCGAGATTTTTTCAAAATTAATATTTTATTAACTGATTTTAGCTTGAGTAGAAGTAGGATGCTTTCGCAAACTTCCAACCAGCATATCCTGGAACTATGAAAATCTAGTTTTTTTTCCGAGTTCCTCATTATATTATAATATCATATGATTACTCGACCATTTTTTGTACGTATCCTGAATGCATGGCATCAAACGTTTGGAAGACAGCATAGATAATGTTTTTAATATCTATCAATTTTTTATTCCAGAATTACATTTTAAGCATAAAATACTTTTAATTTAATAACCGAAAATAATATTAATAATAAAATAAAAAATAAAAATAATAAAAAATAACCGAAATATGATATATTTTTGTTGTTTAAATTAGTTCCTGAGCTGAATATAAAGTAAGTTGACTGGATTATTTTATTGCTTCAAATTTTAGAATAGAACAAAATATTGTCTTTACTGATGAATTGCATTAATTTTTTTATTCTTATTTAAACAACACATTACTCTTGAATTGCATTTGTTTTTTAATACTTATTTTAAGAGCACCTGATATTAAATAGTCCCTTTAGTCAATTTACACCTCATAATGAGATTATGAAATTATATTCCTATTTGGCATTTAACATACAATATCGACGTTACACGTTCCTCCCTCTGCTCGATGATCATTATTAACTCTCAAAAAAATGACAAAAGAGTAGTTTGATATCTATTACATCAGACCCATAGTGGGATAAGGAGAAAATAATATTGTATTTATCTGGATTAAAAACTTTTCAGAGGTAAGACATTCAATATCTCTCCCAATTAGTCCAGTCTTTGGCACCTCTTTCACAAATCAGACTTTTACCGGTGAGTATACTGAAATAGGGAGCGTACTAACATTACTTGCAATCATGTTCGGATTTTTGTACCCCTCACCCTTGAAAGGATCCGTAAGAATTCCCCATTACCCTCCAAACGTAGTTATAGTCCTAACATTTCCGCCAAAATGTCACAATTTTTAAAAATGAAAAAGCGCAAAGTAAATAATATTAATACTCATTTTAGTTCACCATCACGAAAAACAACCCTTTCATTTATTTTGTCAGCCTTAGAATACATGAAGCGAAAAAAATAGAGAAATCAAATGATTTCGATGTAAAGTCGAGAAAATTTTACATTGAAAACTATAAAGAACTATTCCAACTCCAAAATCCCATTGAAAATTTTCGAAAGCAAGTTCCGTCGTGGATCGCGCACCTTGAGGCACGGTTAATTAAATTGGCAAGGCTTAGAGATATCAGCTCTGATAAAAAAAACCCAAAATTAATATTTTCCATCTCTTCAAACTTTTGACCAAAACCCTTAGGATTCATTCGTCATTAAAAAAACGGATTAACTTTGAAAGAAAGGCGCCGCCTTGGGAATGTAGACGCATTACGTTATTTTTATATTCACCTTGCTAAGTCTCTTGATCAAGGGTTCTAGCATTATATTTCTGGCAAAACGCTGTTGATTAATAAAACCATAGAGCCAGATTATGCTGAACCTTTAAACCTAATTGCTTTGATATGTGATATCTAAAGAAAACACCATAACTACGTTGATTAGAATCACGTCACTAGAAGAGGGTATAAAGGATAATGCTCTGACGACCGGCGATGGGACCACAAAAATATTTTGCGTAAAGATTATTAAAATGGACACATGTTAATTTTAACTGACCAAGTCGAACCTCTACTCTCGACGTGACAAATTCAAAATAAAAAAGTGACGGTATTTCTGGGATCACACTCCCAAGCATACTCTGACGTGGAAAATGAGCAAATTGGCTTCAAGATGCCGCAACTTGGAATTGTATCCATCTGCACGCACCTATCACTACCAATTAATCAGTTCTCGCCTGGTTCCTTACCATCTCTCCTCCTCTCTGGCTAATCCATACCATTTCCTGCTCATCCAAAATAGAACAAATTACGTCAAACGCTCGCGCGCCTCAGAGAATGTCTGCGTCCCCGCGTGCTCAGTAACTGCTCAGTAATATTAGAACCGCAGGATTGAACGCCTTCGACTGCTACGTTTGAGTGCATTTGATGTGATGTGAACATTCGATGCAACAGGTATTGGTTTATCGACCTTAGAAATTATATTTCGAAATAGATGGCTCCTTGAGGTTCATCTCGACTGCCTTATTTTTCTCCACTCCATTGATAAACCTTCATTTACTCATCTAATCGAATGTGCCTCGTGTGTCAAAGGCCATACCAATAAACCAAAACGTCAATCTGATGATTCAGGACAGCGTTCTTTTATTTATTATTATTGACTTCGCCCTTCCTAATGTTTTTCAAGGGGGACCAGATATGGTTCTTAAGTGGATGAAATTCTCCACCTTCTGCTGAAAGCTGATCGGATGAAATGAATTTTTTTATAAAAGAAATAATGGAAAAGTCGTAACAATACTCAAATTGTATTTTTTTATGCGAGGGTGAAAAAATCTGAGAATACAATCAAATATTTCATATTATAACGGAAACCGAAAACACTTTACAGCCATGAATATCTTTGAAAGCGGCGACATTTATATAAAAGAATCCTCTTTCGCCGGACATAAACGAAGCCGAAGAAAAGTGAAATCATATTAATTAACTCAAGTATGCCTGGAAAAATGTTAAATATAATAATTTGCTCTTTCAGAAAATGATTCACCTTATTTCATAAAAGTGAAAATGACCATCATAATCAGGACAAGACACATTGCGACCATTATCACATTAATTCATACGTTTAACGACTATTTTGAACGATTAATATCCAATGGCATATGTAACTCAACTTTTATGAAATATTTAGTTGATATTATATTTGACAAATGTCTTACGTTTATTTCACCGTCCTAAAGCCCACCAAACATATCCCATTCTATCATCATAACAACCCTTTTCCCTTCGCTACCTCAATTAATTCCCCCTACCCTACATCCACACGCCCAGCGGGATTTCCCGCTTCCTAACATCGACAAACAAATGGAATTTAGACAAACGAATAGCATGTTAAATCAGAAGAAACGAATGAAGTTTTGAATGGAACTTCAAGGATTCGGAGGAGGAATGCTAGATGAGCGAGCGAGGGGCAAGAGGGGAAAGCTGCACCCGATTACTTAAAAACCTATCCCTTCTACGTCGGTGCAGCGCGGATGAAATGGATGGTTGGATTGTACGCGGTCTGTTAATTCATTTGTTTTCGCGCGACAGGGGGGCGTTAAAGTCACGTGAGAAGCCTCTCCGATGCGCTTCTTTAAACAGCCCCAACCCTCCGCTCTCGGGAATTTAGGTACGGCCTTTTCACTCCCCGCCCTCCCCTCACTCCTCCCTCCGTCCACCCTCCCCCACCCCCGCCGAACGCCTCCTATACTCCTCGCGTCGGATGACTGACTAATCGAACACGTTGCGTTCGACACATGCCGGGGAATGATACGGCACGATGTATATATATACCCACAGTAGGAGACAACTTAAAACTGCGAGTATAATGGCCAGACGCGCATCAGCTCAGGGCAGGCCTCCCTCAATATTGTTGAAGGATAAAAAAATTTGCGCCACACTGTCGCAGGAAAAGAACCAAATTTTCCATCTGCACGCACGCTGCGAGTTTTAAATGAAAAATTTTGACAAATTCTACTGTAGCAATTTACTACCCAGTAAGTCATGATATACGCATTGGCCACACACACATTTAATGCCAATTAAATTTCATTTTTTGCTTCCATGGGCAAAATGTGGAAAACCAACGAAGAAGTACTACGTTTGGCGACAGGGGAGGAGAGAAGGATACTGGGAGAAATCCAAAGGAGAAAGGGAACGTGGATGCAGAGAATTTTAATTGGATGAGAACCTTAAGCAGATTAGGTAGACGTAGTTGTAAAATGCTGCGCATATTGAATGGAATGAAGAGAATATGCGTAATTGAAGGTCTTATTACATGGCAGGGTATCAGGGTTCATTCAAAATATTCGCTGCCTAATTCCAGAGGATCAATGGACGTGGTGTTTAAAATACGAGAACGATTCGTAGTAAATCGTGGAAGATTCTTGTAACTAAATGTTTGCTTCTCCCTTTTCTTCTTATTGTTCTGATCTATTTTTTTTAATCTCCTCCGATGTGATTTCGCGTCTTTCTGGAATCTCTGGTTTTAGTACTGACTTCTCCGTGAATTTCAATTGATCTGCAGAAGGGCACCTTAGTAAAAGTGAGAGGTAGAGATATCTCATACTTCACCAGTGTTATCCCGCGTCCATCAATTTTTCCTAGTGTCGAGTAGTTTGAAATTAACAATCGCTTAAGAACACTAGTATTTTTTTTATTGTTTAAGAGGTAAGATTCGAGAATTTATGTTTTATTTCCCGAATCACGTTGTTCTTGGCGCTGGAATAAAACACCTTAATTTTTTTACGGATCCGATATATTTAAGTACATTTTGGACGCAAAAAATTATGCATAAAAATAGCAAACAATTCTCCTTAATCGAAGCTTTTTTATAAGGTTTCTTTCTCTGAGGGTGAGGAATTCAATTAAATATCATCATTATTATAATAAATACTCTATCGTTTACAAATATGTCTAAAGGACACAAATATATCTAATAAATTAAAGCTAAAGAATGACTCGTGTGGATGTGATGGAAATATTGAAAGTACGTACGAATAAAAAAGTTTAATTCTTCCTTTTTGAATTCACGAACTGTGAATCAAAAACGTCTTGCCAAAAGAAGAAACTCGAAACAAACGTCTTAGCACAGATGGTGATTTTCTTTAGGGGAGGCGAACGACAGCTGCCGCAAATGACCTCGGTCATTTGCGGCAGCTGACATTTGCGACATTAGAGATGGACGGAAAAGGATTAAGGGTGGAGAGAAACGCGGCGTCGGCATTGGCTCAAAGGTGCCAAGAGGTCCGCAGTTTAACGTCCCATCCGACGGATGTCGTACTCACTTAAAGTGCTCTCCACCAAAAATCACCTCAAGTAGGGATCAGGATACCACTGAAAAATGTCTGCCACTTTCGGGATTCAAACCCGGGCCATCTGGATGGGAATTCAGTACGTTAGTCGCAGCACCATCGCGGCCCCCTTGGTGGTCATTATATCGGCGATAGCGTGAGAATAAAAAAATTCATCCAAGGCTATTGGAATGGACGATACAGTTTTAAATCTAAAGGAATGACATTTTTCCAAAATCCAAGAGATCGGATTCAACTCTATAGAAAGCAAAGCGAATAAGCAAAAATCCTTCCAATGGTTCACTATCGGACACCACTAACTCCGACATTTAGACAATGGCAGGAGGAAATAATTCGAGAGAAAATACACCCACCCACCCTCCCTCGACGAAAGCAACAGCAGTAGTAACAGTATTTTGGGGAAGTGACCGAGAGCTAAGGTCATTTGCGCCATAAAGTACGGACAGAAGGGGATGAAGGCTGGAGAAAAGTGCCCACCATAAAGCACCTTAAAGTAGGGATCGAGATAACACTGAAAAATAGTCAACGCCGCCGGGATTCGAACCCGGACCCTCTGTGTGGGAAAGCAACAACAACACCCTGTGCTCCAGGGGGAAGAGCACAAATGCACACTCAAGTTCATCATGAAAGACACGAAAATATGAAACGCGTACGCGGGGGGGGGGACGGGAGAAGGCCGAGGCGCATCCCGTTCGGACTCACGGAAGAGAGCGCGGTCGACCTAAAGGGAAGCCCGCACTTAATCCGAGGACGCTGGCGGCGGAGCGACTCAATCGTCGGCGGGAGTTGGCCCTTCTGTGGAGCGCAGAGGCGACGCCGAAACAACCGCGTTCGCCTCCCCTGGCCAACGCGCCAAAGCGGGCGGCCTTAAGATACGATCGGCACGCATCGATTACCTCCTTGAAAAAGCGAGCAAGTAAAATGGCGCGTGTTAAGTATATGCACGAAATTCAACGCTACGGAATACGAAACCACAATCCCCAAACGTAGGCCTCCTGTATTGAAGAGGGTCATGTGTCCTGTCGCTTTGAAAATGTGAGGGCATAGGGAGTGACATCCTGAAATATGAAACCACATTCCCGATTTGGTAGAAGAAAGGGCATCGGTGTACCCTCAAAGCTAGGAGATAGGGGTTTGATCTCGGATGCACACGCGGGGAAAAGAAAATACAGGTTGTTGCACGGCGCGTTATATGGGCTGGTGCTGGGGGCGTTCCTCCCCTTTGCACCCGAGGTCTATAGAAGGCAAAAGACGGAACGCCTTCGCCTTACGACGATTTGAAACCCCACGTTCAGATTTAGGTTCCTATCCCCGGAGATTTCCTGCCATCTCCAGGGTTCATCTCCATCCTCCTGAGACACAGATTTGCTTCATCTGTGGGTGTTCGGAGTCTCTCTGCCCGACTCCGACAGGTCTACCACGCGGCCGCTCTGCCATTGGCGCGTGAGATTGACTCCCAATGCCCCCCCACCCTCCCAGAACACACACTCACCGTAGTACTCGCAGCGTGGTTGGCTGAGGTGGAAGACGGCGCACAGGTACGAGACGCCCAGGATCGCAAGGATGAGGGCCGCGGCCAGCAGAAGGACGCGCCAGAGGAGCGAGAGGGGCCGCGAGCCCCACGAGGGGGCCCTGGCCCGTCGGCCCGACGGGTCCCACCCGGACACGACCGGCTCGCCCTCCCGCCCCACGGACACCACGACGGGAGACCCTGCGGCGGCCGCGTCGTCCTCCGCCGCCGCCGCGGGGTTCTCCCTAACCCTCAGCTCGAGCGGGGACGCGGGCAGGCCACCGTTGGCGGCGGCAGGGGGCGGCGCCGAGGCCGTCCCTTCCTCCCCCGTCGTCGCTGCGGACATTTCTCGAGCCGACTATCGCTCCGTGGCCGGCGGTCGGATGGCCTCTCCCCGGCTGCCCATCCCCCGTGGCGACGGCGTGACTGGAGGCCGGCCCGAAGCGACCGCGCCGCGTCCGGCGGGATGGCCGCCTGTATTATTGCGCGTGCGGATATCCCTCCCCTTCTGTCTCTCTCTCTCTCTTTCTCCCTCCGCGCCCCGTCGCTCTCTGTGCGCTAACGGGAAGGAGAGTTTTCGCGGAGTTATCCCTTCTCCCCCTCCCGTGTCTCTCGAGAGCGGTGGAGGGGGACACGCGCTGGGGGCCCTCCCTCCTCCCACCCACCCTGCCCCCTTCCCCGTACACACATCCACACCCCCTTTCAGCACCCCCTCCCTCCCCCACCCCCGGCATTAGGTCGCCAATGCGCGCACTCCCGGGCTATAGGGTACCATCCCCCCCTTAGCCCCTCTTCCCCCAAACCCTCCCTCTGCCTCCCCCAACAGCTTCCCAGCATCCCCTCTGGGCCATCCCTCCTATCCCCCCTCACGGGTCGACGGGATTCGCGATAACTAGGCCCCTAACTAACTATCGCTCCGGACAACTGTTTCCTGGGCGAGACTGGATTCTCGTCCCACACATCCGCAAGAAGACACCGTGGTTCGCTCGGTTCCATTTCTTCGCTCGCACCAATGTTCCCAAACACTCACCACTCTCCATTTCCACTCAGCCGTGATACCCGCGAGTTGCAGGAGGAGATTAAAGTACCACAACTGGCATTTACATAACTACAAAGAGTATTGAAAAATAAAAAATTTGAAATACTGAACTCTTCTGGATAAAGTAAAGGGCTTTGCTCACCCTTCTCTGGTGAGTGTCACATTTTTCATGAGTATTATTTTTTTTATTTACGAGTAATTCCAGTTATCCTTAGTATTCGTCCATTTATGTTTCCTAACATATTTTCCCTCATCCCATAGGTACGACCTTAAGCTATAAATAATAAATGTGATTATATTCTAATGGAGCGTAGCATATAAGCATATTTACAGTGCCAAACCTTCCCGAATGAAATGCAAAGATATTATTCCTCGATTACTCAAGTGATTAATAGCATCGGTCCGGCAAGTCGAAGATCCGTGGTTCGAGTCCCGGTCAAAAAACATTTTTAAGCTAGTGTTTCCCCACCATTCCTGTATTTTTCCTAGCTATGTGTTCCTATCCCTTTTCCTTATTTCTATTTTCTTTAGAATGAATGTATGTTCGTGACAGATTTTCATGTTTGAATGTATTTTTGTTGTTTTTTCTGTTTGTTTATTTTCAGGTCATAAATTATTACAATATATTCTTTCTGACCTGAAAATAAATCGTTAAGAAACACACACACACACACACACACACATATATATATATATATATATAACTTTTGGACTGAAGACTTTTGGACCTGAAGAAGGCCTCGGAGTAGGCCGAAAGCTTAAATCATCTACAGTGTGAGTGTCCTTTTACGTGTTATCTGTTTTATTCTGTGTTCTATTGTGCCGTCCAAAAGTTATATTGCTCTCGTGAGTACTTCCGCATCATCGATATGTATGTATGTATGTATGTATGTATATATATATATATATATATATATATATATATATATATATAACATTTACATTTATATATATGAAAATATAAAGGTTATTCTTCAGGCCATAAACATATATATATATTTAATATCAAGTTAGAACTAGCAAAAACACAGACACTCACAAAATAAAAGAAACACGTTTGAATTGTTCGGTGGTCATATATATTAATAATTTCGGTGTCCACCTTCCTTTCCTTCGCCAAAGGAAGAGAAGGAAGGAACTTTAGTTAAACAATAATAAATAATAGACAAATTTAATCAAATAATAATAAAAAATTAAAATGTTGTCATCATGATATTCAAACGATCTACTTTTCTTAGTGTATGAAAAAGACAATTTTCACTCCATACGTTGTTTCATATATCTGAAATTAGTCAGAAGAGATTGAAAAACAGACTAATATTTTTCTATTTTAACTTTCAAAGAGTTAGGTGTCACACCAAATGACCGAAAATGTCTCAAAGTTATTTTGTGCTATGCTTGAACTTAATTCTTTGTTACACTTCTGCACTATTATACAGTGATGATAATTAAATTTATTCCATGATACTTTAGAAGTCATTAATGTACAGTAGAGCCCTTATCAACTTCAGTTCCTTCCTTTTCTTCCTTGAAAAAGCTGGCTTGAGCACCGAAAATTCGAAAACGTGTGAGTTTCTTTTCATTTTGTGTTTTTCTCTGTTTTTGTTCGCTAGTGCTAACTTGATATACATTATTGTTCACATCCGTAAGACTTTCACATAATATATATATATATATATATATATATATATATATATTTGTATATTTTTATACATATCGGTGGTTGTCGTGAACAGAGAGAGAAAATGGTATGGGAAGTTTCGACGAAAGTTGAAAAGTTGAAAAAAGTGTGTATATATATATGTATACATATATATATATGCAAGGTCGCACCCTAAAGTGGTAAAACTGATTTTCTCTGGCGCGAACGGAGCGGTGGAGGGGGGGGGTCTGCCTGGCAGGGTAAGGTGGAGGGGCTCTTAGTAATAGACCGACACCAACCTCAGTCGCCTGCGGGCTGTCGTTGAGTGAGAACACCGTTTTTAGTGAAGCCAGGTTTTTGTCCACGTCGAAAAACAAAATGAATCTGAATTTAGAGCAACGTTATTCCGTGAAGTGTTGTGCGAAACTTGGGAAGACGGCAACTGAGACCCTCGATATGATCAAGCAGGCTTATGGGGACACTGCCTTAAGCCGTTCCACAGTATTTGAGTGGCACAAGTTGTTGGAAGAGGGTAGGGAGCTCGTTGAAGACGACCATCGCCCCGGACGGCCGTGGAAGGCAAGAACCGACACGAATGTGGACAGAGTGAGGACACTGCTGAACACAGACCGACGCTTAACCAGTGAAGAAATTGTAGACCAGTTGGGTCTGTCTGTATCCAACGTCCAACGCATTATTTCACAGGATTTGGCCATGCAAAAGGTGTGCGCCAAGATGGTGCCGAAAATTCGTGCCATGGGGCGCTCGTCGTAAGACAGCTCATGGCCAAATACGGCGTTGCCGCACCCGCCCTATTCTCCCGATCTGGCACCACCGATTCTTCTTCTTCCCCCTGATGAAAAGACAGCTCAAGGGACGACGTTTTGACTCGATGAAGGCCGTTCAAGGGGCTTCGACGAGGGTCATCAACGGCATCCCCAAAGAATATTTCCAGCGGGCGTACGGGGAATGGGAGCAACGTTATACTAAGTGTGTAGCAGCTCAAGGAGTATACTTTGAAGATTATTAAGTCGATCTAAGTATATCGTCAATAAAATTCTCGTAAAAAAATCAGTCCTACCAGTTTTGGGTGCGACCCTGTATAAACACACTTTTTTCAACTTTTCAACTTTCGTCGAAATTTCCCATACCATTTTCTCTCTCTGTTCATGACAACCACTGACAACGGCAATATACAGGTCTCCTTCACTACCCTAGAGAACGGAGATACCCTAATAAATTACTCTATAGCAAAATCCTACCTCACCCTGCCACCCGTAAAGCAATTAATCACTCATGCTAGAACAAATAAAAATAGCCCCATAATGAAACCATAAGACAAGATTTAGAGTTGAAAGAAAATAAATGCTTACCATAAATACAAAGGGGAGATTAAACATGTTTTCTGTCACTTCTAAATGCTTGGTGACTAGTTATAAAAGAGGTAAACGACGCCATTTCATCCGATTCCTCGTTGGGTGGCCACGAAACTTGCTCCGCGATTTGAATTATCGTTTGGAGGATATCCGTCTTTTCATCCGCTTGAAATTAAATTCCTAATGCGTCCCTCCCCACAAAACGTTTTTGTTTGTTTTTTCGTCCTCGGTGGGGTGATATTTCGTTCAATTTATTCGCGTGGCAGCGATTTGATTTAAGCCGGACTTGCTAGGGCCATTTCCGCCCCACACTCCGCTCCAGAACCTCTGGGCGGAATGTGAGGAAGTAGACGATTACAGTGTCATCATCCATCCCCTTGCCGAAAGCCAAACCCTCCCCCCACGGTCAAGCCACACTTGCCCACGGGGTGCTTCAAAGTACCCTTGACTTGAGAAAATGTCGTCCTGAGGGAAATCTCTTTTTATTAAATATATCTTCTAACATAATTAATAATTGCAATATTCCGTTTGGTATACATTACTTAAGTCGTTCAATAAGTAGAAGAAAACAATAGAATACACAATAGTTTGCGTAGATTTATTTTATTGTTCAACGCAATCTCTTTTTAGCTCGAGAGACTTCCCCTAGAGTTTCTCAATTTTTTTTTTAGCTGTTCAAAAATAACATTTCGGAAACTCCTCAAAATAGCTGTGTTGGTGATGATCTGCTCGTTTGACATGAGTCGATTTTCACTGAGCCATTTTTTTCAAGTTTAGAAATTTTAAAAAATCAACTGTGGGCCAAATTAGGTGACTAATGTGAATGTTCAAATAATTCGAACTTTAATCTCATGTTTTTTGCCTTCGAAACTGCGCAGGTGTACATCACCTCGATGGAAGAGACTGTTTTCCTTTGACATATTAGAATATTTTTCTTGATTTCTTCGCTCAACAGGTGCAACGACGATGCACCATACTAGTTTACAATAATACTTGCATGATATCCATTTATCGTTTTCCCTTTTCGCAAGTAATCGATATACGAGTGTAAGTTGAAAAGTTCTCGAAATGGAATGGAAATAAACGATTTACCTCAGTGAAACTTTTTATTTTCAATGTGGTACACGAATGCACTTGGTCCAGCGATGCTCCAATGTCTTGATCCCATCTCGAAAATTAGATTCCTTCAGCCCTGCAAAATACCTGTCTACTTCGACTGTTAGTTCTTCGTTTGATAAGAATCTTCGTCCGCTGAGGTAAATTTTTGAGCTTGGGGAAGAGATGGAAATCTTCATGATGGAGTCATTGTCCAGTAATTGTTTGACCCGTGGGAAGATAATCTATCAGCAGAATTCTTTTTGCATCCCAGAAAACTGAAGTCATCACCTTTCCGGTCGACCGTATTACCTTTGCTGTCTTTGGTGGTGGTGACTCAACATGTTTCCATTGCTTCTGATAATTCTTTTCTAATTTCTGGGGTAGTGGCACATTTTGGCCGACCTCTACGCAAATAATTATCTAAACTGTCCCGATAAAAACTTAAAATCGTTTGTCCACTTGGCAACAGTTGAATATGAAGGAGCAGAATCCCCCAGAGTGGTCTGAAAGTCGGCATGAATTTCCTTTGCTTTCATACCTTTCCTTACGAAGTATTTAATCACTGCTCGCATATAAAGTTTCTCCATCTTCATAAATCACTACATGGAAACAGAGAGGCGTCCGCGACCCAGATCTCTTCTCAGAGCACTGGCGCGTTACGTGTTTACTCATACCTATTACTACGCAGGAAACTCTTTGCGATAACGCGGACATCTGGTGGTGATTCCGAAAACCTTTCAAACTACCTTTGTAGATGGTTCCAAGTTCATCCCAAAAACCATGGCCATCACCTTGTTGGCTGACTTCACCTCCGGCCTTCTTCGGAGCCGGAACGCCTTTAGAAACCCATTGTTTCCGCTGTTTCTCTGTATTTGGAGTGTAGCAGTGTATCTATCCGTCCACAGTTATGTATCGACGCAGAAACTCGACATAATTGCGACCGTAAAGTACCAAACCAACTTCCGAATCGTGCACATGATTGCGTTTATTCTCCACTGAGAGCAAACTTTCATTCACATTCAAGCACTCATCTTGCCCATAATTTTTTCACACCCAATTTTTCGTGCAAAATTGAGAATACTGTAACTTGCAAATTGCCTACGGCCTCAAAATTTGTCGACCACTCAAAACCGTATCGTGAATTCTGTCAACCATTTCGAAGGAACTCAGTTCCACTGGACGACCCGAAAGATACTTACCATTTGTGAATGCACAGTCACGTTTAAACGCTAACTCCACTCCGCTTTTCGGTTCAAGGCTTTTAAATAGAAGTGTTTATTGCATTTTCCCTTTTCCAATCCTTCACATCATTATTTAAAAAAGCCTCCAATCTCCGCCTATCATCCTGCTTCAATGACCAATTTTTTTGCGCTGCATAAAATAGCGTTCCATATCAAAAATTTTCATTAATCTTTACTTTAATCCTTACTTAGTTAGCGTGTCTGTTATTCACTCCCTCTTCTGAGTGAAAGCTTCTTTGCCTGACACGATTCTTTCTCTTTTTTCTGCTGCGTTGACCATGTCGATCCAAAAAATAGATTGAAAATAAATAAACTCTGAAGCCAACCAAAAAAAATGGCTGGATGGATCTGAGAGTCGGAAGTTGGAAGCATTTGGCCTTTCAAAGTTTGGAGCGGATGCGGTCGGAGGCAACACAAGGGAGGATATGCGAGCGGGTCGCGTGTTCATGGAAATAGGGGTACAATCGGGGGTTCACAATGCCTAGACTTGAGTTTTTGGAACGCAGATACGTGCATTAAGAGAATATAATTTGAGCAGAACTTTTACAAAATCTTACGGCAATGCGAACAAGAAGTTGTATCATCATCACCGGTAACAACAAATAGCATCACCGGTGCTGTGCAATAATAAATGCAAATGGCCCTCTCAATGTACGAGGTCTGTTCCAAAAGTTCCCGAACTTTATTTATTGCCGAAAAAAATACTTCACTAACAAATTATTGGTCAGGGTTCTCATCAAATTAGTCTTCTCTCCAACGCATACACTTATACCAACAGTGTTGTCACTTTTTGAAACAGTCCTGGAACGCTTCTTCCGGAATGCACATAAGCTCCTCAGTCGAATCTTTCTCTATCTCTGGAATGGTAGCAAATCCTTTTCCTTTGAGTCAGGTTTGAGTAACATCAAAGAGTTAAATGGGGCCAGATATGGTCTTACATATCTGAGTGGGTGGTAAGCACAGCGGTCTTATTTTTTTCTACCAACTCACGAGTCCTGAGAGACGAATGAGCGACGCGTTGTAGCGGTGAAAAAACCACTCGCTGCTCCTCAATAGTTCGGGCTGTTTTCTCCTTATTCCCTCTCTTACGTGTTCCATAAACCCCACATAGTACTCCGTGCGGACTATTTGGCTTTTAGTTGGTATTCGTGAAGTGTAACCCCCTTTGCATGGAAAAAAACAGTCAACATCACCTTGACAGTCGAACGAACTTGTCGAGCTTTTTTGGGGCGAGTGTTTCACCAATCCACTGTGGAGATTGCACTTTTGTTTCGACGTCCTGTCCATAAACTCATGACTCATTATCTGCTTTGATCCTGAACAATATGGTTTCATCCTCTTCAGCACGATCAAATCGTCCAGAAACAATCGAATACAAAAAATAATTTGTTCTTCCAAATACGTTTTTATTAAGCACGACCTAGTGTGAAAGAACATTGCTCCTGTTTCAAAAACAGAAATCTTTCTCCCCATTTTGCCAAGCACCTACTATAGGACAATAATAAGGCAATTATTTCCATGTGTTTAAGTTACAAAGATTTTTGCGTGAATATATACGATTTTGTTTGCGTAGATTGGCATGAGGTTGTGGGTTTCGTATGCGGTTTTATTCTTAATTACGAGTGGTGACCTAACACGCCCCCTAAGCCACACGCTCTTGAGGCGGCTTGTGAGGTACTATGTAGATGTACACGTAGATAACCACACAAGTGACTTTGTTCCTGAGATCCAGTTTGGAGAACAAGGACTTATAATTAGATGCCTTGAAACAATTGGAAATTTCCCAGAGCACTCATTATAAGGGTATATTGGTTAATGACTTGATGTATTCCTCCTGCTCCCACCTCCCTGTTCCACAGTCCCTTTCCTCTCCTGATGACATGCCCAACCGCCTTCTTCCCCTCTCCCCCCATGCACACACACACCAGTTTCCCTTCTCTTTCCCCTCCTTCCACTTACCTGCACCTCCTCCCTCCTCTATTTTGTCTAGTATATAAAGTAATGTGTCTTCTGTGCTTCATCTGATTATGGCTTTCGTCAGTTCCCTGGGCACTAGGCCTAGATCAGGCCTATTTCATGAAAATACAGATATTTTATCCTGTATGTCCCATAGAAATGGCATTCTTGAGTCTTGACGTGTGAAAAAATAATTAACGAAGCACTACTTAAATATTCGTGTTAGCGAATAAAATCATTTCATCTTAATCTTGCATATATTTTAAGTTGGTTGTGGATTAGTATTGGTCCCCTCTTGACATGACAGGAAATACTGCTCCGCATTTTGCCAGGATTCTTGATAAAAGTAATGAAGTGGAAAAAGTATTTGTTCACTCATAATTTGGACCAGAAGTTCTAGCGTTTGACAAACATTTGAAACAAATGTATTTCCAGCCCGTAGGATTGACAGCATTCTGACTCCCCATGTGTGTTGTAGAATGTTGTGCCTCAACTTCCCCAGGCGATTTAAGATTTTCAATAGAAAATCTTTAATCACCAGGGGAAATATTTCTGTTGCTGAAGTAGGAGGAAGTAGAAAAAATCTACTGAAATAATGGTGTCCGTCCTTAATGACGAGAAGCACTCGCGATAATGTAAAATATTTTCTATGAACACTCTGAAATTTGGCAAGATTTACTTTGCCGTAATTGCATCAACTTTTAAACAAATTTATGAAGCTTAAATTTTTAAGTAAGAAAAACTTGCCCAACTTCCGCAAATTTTAAAATAAATAATATTGGAAAAATATTACCGTAGTATTAAAATACCGATTTCAGCAAAATTTGAACTTGAATACCGATTTCAGCACGAGGTTAACTACGACCAACGATCTGCGCATATTAGATAAAAAAGATCGCGGTTAAGATATATATATATATATATATATGTATCCATTGTTATACTTCATCAGACTCCGCATATGTGCATGTTCCCGTATATCATTGAAAACATATCGCCACGTTTCATCTTTGCATGATAAGCCACATATTAATTTATCTCAAATTTATTTCGTAGCGGTTTACTGAAACCTCTTGCGCGTTTAACCATTCCTGAATCGTTTTAATGGAAATTCCTCTATCCACTGCTTTCCATAATTTATTCGTGGCTGAGAAACTTGAAATATTTTTAGGATAGCAATACGTATTACGCAAGATTTCATTGGCGTACTCCTTAGAGATTTTTGCAAACATGTTCGCTTCTCGCAAACGCGAGGATTTTTCAACAACTAGGGTTTTTTTTTAAATAGTAAGAAATCCGTAATTTTTTCTGTTTAACCCAGACCTCGAATCAGGCTACCTAATAACATATACGTAAGTAAAACTCTCTTTTGTATTAATTAAGTTTCTGCGAACACTCTTGGAGAGTTGACGGTGAGATAGATAAGGTTTCTACATTTTTTCTCTTACTAACCACCTCCTGTAAAACGGAATTCTTTCTTTAACTATGGGTACATTAATCGTAGCCCACGCAGACGCCATTGTCTTAAATTTATAAAATACAAGCTTACACATGAGCCTGTTAGCCATAATACGCCTATCCATTGCCTTTTTCATTTTATCATCCAGAGCAGTCCTCCTTTTCACTTGGCGGCGATCCTGTACATCGGAGTCAGCGAGTAACATTTTGCAAAAGGTCATTATTCAATGAGGCTACCTTTGACTTCGCTGACTGAGAGAACCATGAAATATGGTTCAACTTTCTGAGCGAACAGGGCACCACTTCTCTTCGAGGTTTTTACGTATCCCTGTGCCTGCAAGGGTTTTTACACGTTGAAGGACTCAGTTTATGATTCCCCTCCATGGAATTCATGTCATACTCAAAGTTCTCACAATCTCAGCACGAAGACTAAGCTTTGCGTTTTTAAGCGCACACGGCCAATGTTTGTTCGCCGTCAATGTTTTCATCACGGACGGGCGTACAGATCAATAGCGAATTCATCCAGACATATTTTATCCCGAAACCAAAATATTGCGCCCGTATTCAGAACCGAATAACCGAACAAAAATTATCCGCAAAATATAACACTCAGTAAAAAATCGTCGACCCCTTTTCCTTGTATATAGTATTGTTGGATGTACTGCCCTTTGTCTTCTTGTGTGCATGCATTAGTGTAATACAGGAATCAGAGTATATCAGGAATGGTAGGAAAACATAATTTGCAACATGAAAGCAATGCTAACACAAAATCAATGTTATATTTTTATGGCTGTATGGCGAAAAAGTATGAGCAGTTCCCTTGAGCAACCAACCTAAGGGGTTTTGCTGGGGAGAATTTTGTGATAATAAAAATCCGATGGAGGCAGGAAAAATACATAAAAGGCGTATTGAGCGGCAGTGGGATATTGAAGAAGGTAATAGAGGGGAGAATGTTGGGCAAACGAGGAAAGGGCAGGAACGGGACGGGGATGTTGGACGGGATGAAGGGAGGGAAGTACACAGAGATGAAGAGGGACCTGACGTAGATTAGGTTGCTCGATTGTGTTTCTTTGGGGTCGCAAGTTAATTATGTGATAGTTGTGTCCATCCAAAAACCTACCTTTACTGGTAGATTACCTTATAATAATAATAACGTGGTAACATTTGGTCTACTTCTCTTCTTTTCACAAACAGCCGCGTACGTTTATAATGAGATAAAAAGTCAAATTATTAGCTTTATCATGGGCGATCGATACTATTTTTGTGCCAGACATTTATTCATGCACAAACGAAATAATGATTCCACTATATGGTTATATAGACTCATAAAAATATCAAGATGTTAGTTATTTAACAGTTCTGTTGAAACGGATACTCGACATAACAGCTTTAAAAGTGTAGGACTTACAAGGGACAAGTAGGGATGTTTTTTTTAAAACTAAGAATAGGTTATGTGTGATGGGAAAATAAGTATATAGTCTGATTTCATTTAAATTCTAATTTACGAGGCATAATCGAAAAGTCAGGGCCGTTTTCCTATCTTTAAATATTGGTGGGTCAGAACTGAGTTGTACATATGCACCTATTGACAGTTTCCGAAGGCACTGAAGTTATTGTTTTGATTTAGTGGTTGTGTCCCTGTCGGTAAATACAAACTCGTGCAACTTTACAGTTGCGAAGTGCGTGCTGTGGTTTGATTTCTGTGTGCGAAAGTATTATTAGCTGCCCAGATTCATCGGGAGTTGTGGCTAGTTTATGAAAGGAACTCCTACAGTAATGAGCAAACTAAAGGTTAGATGATGGTGTCGAGAGTAAAAAAATGACCGTGCAAATGCTATTGACGTTGAAATGTTAAATCCGATGAAATCGTTCAACAAGTAGACCAAGGACTGCGATCTGATCAGCGATTGGTGATTAGTGCTGTGTCTGACACATTTCCCCTTGTTGGACGCACCACTATGCAAAAGATTGTTGCAGAAAAATCGGATATCACAAATAGTCTGCAAGGTCGGTACTAAGAATGCTTATCGACCAACACAAAGAGCAAATAATTTTGAGTGGACGAGCGTTTTGGGCCCACTCTCCCTGGTTCCGGCTATTTCCTTACCTTGAACTTCAAACAGTGCCTTGGCGGACAACGGTTTGAAGACGACGAGGAGTTCAAGACCGCCGTTGTCAACTGGTTCAATTCCCAGGCGGCGAACTTCTATACTGATGGATATGAAGAACCTGGTGTAGGGTTACGAAAAGTGCTTGGAAGTAAACAGCGATTATGTGCAAAAGTTACAAGTAGATAGGAAACTAAAACTGTAAATAAAAACTTTTTTCACGAATATATTTTTTATGACTATGCACACTTTACTTTTCTAATATGCCTCGTATTCATATGATAAATGTCAACGGCACTATCTCTGTGGATTGGTCGGAATAAAAAACCACCAGTTGGCAAGAGCTATTTAAACTACAATTCTCATCACTAACTAAAACGAAACATCAATACTGTCCTATCACTCAACACAGAGCCATAAATCTATGTGACCCAATTTATGTTGATGAAAACATTCTTATCATTGATGAATTCATTCTTATGTTGATGAAACACTCAGAAAAGCTTCTCAAGAAAAAGAACATCCTAAGGACACTTCTAAGGACGTCAAATTTCAGTGAGGCAGATGTACAAGGATGTCGTATCACATAGGACCCTACTTCCCTAATAGCCGCACAGTTCAAATAGCACCCCCTTCACTATATCCAAAAACTCTCCCTCTCACTAATATTACAGATGCTCCGATATATCAGTAGATGCATGTGTATGTTAGTCAGTAGTATGTTGTTTCCATGTGTGTGAATTTTAAGGGCTTTAGCATAGCATAGCATGAAATATTTTGTTTGTAGCTTGTATAAATTGGAGGCTTTTTCATGCAGTTTTATTTTTTTCTTAATTACGGGTGGTACCCTAACACCCTCCGCCACACGCCCTTGCGGCGGCTTGCGGGGCATTAAGTAGATGTAGATGCCACTGCGAGCAGCAACATCTCACAAACACCGGCCAATACATCAGCCATTGAGACAAAAAAGGATGAATCACTGACAGCATAATTACCAACCCAACAACATTTCGTAAAAACCAACACAATCAACAACATCGCAAGTCTTAGGCGACCGTATTCATATATATATATATATATATATATATATATATATATTGAATACAATCAGGACGTTTTTGCCTGTTTTGTAGATTTCGAAAAAGCGTTTGATAGAGGAAATTGGGAAAATTAATGCGTGTATTGCAGAAAATAGGAATGGATTGGAGGGACAGGAGACTGATCCGCAACCTGTACATATCTCAGACTGCTCAGGTGCGAGTGGGGAACTGAGAGTCCGGATGGGCAGTGTTAGGAAGAGGTGTAAGGCAGAGTTGCCCATTGTCACCAGTACTGTTCAACGTATATGTAGAGAAAATGATTAAAGAGGCATGGGAAGAACTGGAGGTAGGAGTGAAAGTCGGAGGGGAATTCGTAAAGTCGGTTAGGTTTGCTGATGACCAAGCATTAGTTGCTCAGTCAGCCAAGGGGTTGCAAGCATTACTGAGTGAATTGGAGGTTCAGTGCGATAAATATGGGATGAGAATCAATATTAATAAAACAAAGGTCATGCGATTTTCCAGAAAGAAAAAGGCTAAGCTAAATATTAAAATAGGCGGGGAAAAATAGAGCAGGTAGAACAGTTTACATATCTCGGAAGTGTTTTAGACCAATACGGTCAAAGTGGTAGGGATGTAAGGAGAAGAATTGCGCTAGGCAAGGAGGCTTTCTCAAGGAGGAGGGAGTTGATGACGGGGACGTTGAGTAGAGATGTTAAGACAAGACTCGTAAAAACTCTGATATGGAGCGTAGCTATGTACGGTGCGGAAACGTGGTCACTGAAGCAGGAGGATAGACGTAGATTGGAGGCTTTTGAAATGTGGGTGTGGAGAAGAATGGAGAAGGTGAAATGAACCGAAAGGAAAACAAATGAGGAAGTACTGGAGATGGTGGGTGAGGAGAGGGGTTTGTTGAGAGAAATCCTATGGAGGCAGGAAAAATGGATGAAAGGCGTATTGAGCGGTAGTGGAATGTTGAAGAAGGTAATAGAGGGGAGAATGTTGGACAAGCGAGGAAAAGGTAGGAACAGGATAGGGATGTTGGATGGGATGAAGGGAGGAAAGAAGTACACAGAGATGAAGAGGGACCTGATGTAGTTTAGGTTGCTCGATTGGGTTTTGTTTGGAGTTACAAAATATTTATTTGATAGTTGTGTCCATCCAAAAACCTACCTTAACCGGTAGATTACCTAATAATAATAATAATCTATATATTTTCTATATACCTTGAAATTACACTTCGACATCTTTCATTCCATGTCTGTTTACCTAAGTATTTAGCAATGCCGCTGTTGCAAGTTTCATTCTACAATGAATTTCGTTTTCGTGTAACGTTGCCTATTGATGTCTCAGAACAATGATCTATCTATCTGTCTTACTGCCTGGCCCTTCCTTACCCTACGTTAAACTTTGTTACACTGTGAGATGAACATTTTAGGGTGTAAATATATTTCTGTTGTAGATATTCTGCCAGTTAATGGTAGGCTTCGGAAGGTTCCTGAAATATAATGCACATCATTAACGTCTAGGCATATTTTCCCGAACACGATTGCATTCTCCGTCTACTTAATTCCATTCTGGTCAAAATGCATGTTTTCTTAATTTCTGCACTTTTTGGCATTTATCATTTCAGCTTTTAGCATTTAGCATTTCTGCACTTTTTTCATTCCAAACAGCGCTCTCTTCTTCTCGCTCCCTTCAAAGTTAGTCGTTTTCACTCATTTTCTTCCGCCGTGCTTGCCTACTTACCTGATCATGCCTGACTTATTCTTCAAACTTCCTGCGGATGTAATTACCCTGGCTTTCTTTAATTCCCTCGACATCTTGCGTTAAAACCTTTTGTAAATTTTAACACTTTAATAATAAAAAAGTACCTAAAGAAATGAGTGCTGTAATAGAAATTGATCAAAAAATACAAACAACCCACCAATGCAAGTAAGGGATCACCAACAGCAGTATTTCAGTCATCAAACCTTCCACTCTTCTTTCTCTCCATTCAGCGTTAATTTACTCTCTTAGCCCCTCATTGCTTACCTGTTCTTCCGTCCTTCTTATATAGTCCCCTGTTTCCTTGTCTCTTGATCTTCTCTTCCTCCTTCCTAGTCTCCAAGTGGTGCTTTCCTCTTCCGCTTCTCTATAGAACTCCATCGTTCCTCACTTTGTCTGTGCATCTTCAGCATTCTCCTTCCAACACCATGTTTCAAGGACCTCTCTTTTTTAACTGTCTATTCTTCCAATGTTACATGTATTTGATCCGTAGAGTGCCATGCTCCACACGAACCTTTTGACGAACTGCTTCCTTGTATGCACTCAGATGTTCTTTGAAGCTAGCAGTTACCTCTTCTTCATGAATGCGTTCTTAGATTGAACTATTCTTCGCTTGATGTCGGTCGAACGTCTTCCATTCCATGTTGTACTGTTGCTACCCAGGTAGATGAAGGACTCAAATCGCTCTAATTTCGCCCAAGGAAGGGATATGACGCCTAACATAATGAGTGGATGACTCTATTATCGCCTTTCAAAACTCTTTCAACCAAGTCAATCACGTTTGTGGTTGCGCGCGAGCGTCGCCGCCCTTCATTCCTCCCCGTTTCCACAGCAACACCCCTCCCCCCGCGTTCGATCCGCACCCGAATGCCACGCTCTGCCGATTCAGAAAATCAGAGATCACCTCGGTGGAAAGATCGACAGTATTGGGAGAGAGAAATATCCGCGGGAAAAGAGGAAGGGTGAGGGATAAACTTTTGGGACTTTGGGCGCGAGAGAAATGATTGCCGAGCCAATATTTGTATCGTGGAAGGGTTCCGAAAGTTTTTTAGGGATAAGAATCGCCCTTTTTTCTTCGGATTTTTTTTGCCTCGCCACGAAACAGAATATTTCATTTTTTTTGCGATTTGTCGTGGGCAAAAAGAATTTTCGGGAATGTATTTTTTTTTGTCAGGGGAATTCACGGGAAATTCAAATTCAAGGGAACTTCTCAATCCACACTTTCTTGTTCGAGAAAATAATCTCACTATCCCAGAGTTTTGCATGGGTGGTGTTCGGTTGCCTCCTTTCCACGCGGCTTTTGGTGGATCGCGGGTTGCCAGGTGCATGAGGAAATAGAGAGATAATATGTAGATGGCTGGTTCACCTACCACCCCCTGCCTCACGTCCTTGCGACGTCTTTCGGGGTATTATGAAGTAGCTGGTGAAGATGAAGGTCTAATTCGTAGGCGCATGTGTGTGCATGTTAGTTAATAGTATATGTGTTTGCATGTATGTAAGTTTTAAAGGTTTTTGAATGAATATATACGCTTTTGTGGGTGTAGATTTGCATCAATTTGTGGGTTTTGCATGCGAGTTTTTTCTCTATTACGGGTGTTGACCTAACATCCCCTGCCACACGCACTTTTGGCGGCTTGCGAGGTGCTTTGTAGATGTATTCTACATCAGAACATGCCCATCACATGTGAATGTGATCCTTCGGAATGTGCTACACTTCGGACTCCCAACTCTGAATGTGCTACACTTCGGACTCACAACTCTGAATGTGCTACACTTCGGACTCACAACTCTTCATTTGTTAAATGACCACAGTCACACAAACGCACTGAACGATAAACAAATTGGCTTCATCACATACCTTTGTAAATGCATCAACATTCCTTTCTTCTTTAGGAATTCGAGCGCAATTGATATCGAAGCCATAAGCATTGCCAAAACAGATTTCTCTTAAAAACATTAAACAAGTCCAAAAAGTCAACATTTTTCCCGCAAAAAATGAATAAACACGATACCACAACCTGTAAAGTGCGAGTAATTAATGCTATTATTTTTTAATCTGTACATTTAGAAGGAGGAGAGAATTAATGGCAAGGACTTTGATTATGGATGTTAGGTAAAGGCTCGTTAAAACTTGGATGTGGATCGTGGTTTTGTACAATACGGAAATATGGCCATTGAAGCATGTCAATAGGCATAGATTGGAGGTTATTTAAATATGGCCATTGAGAAGGATGAAAATGGTGAAGTGTGCTGAAAGGAAAACAAATGAGGACATGGTATGGTGGGGGAGGAGAGGGGATTGTTGGGAGAAATTCTAAGGAGTCAGAGGAAATGAATGCAGAGCATATTTTTTGACAGTGGGATGTTGAAGACTGTGATAGATGGGAGAATGTTAGGCAGACGAGGAAGGGGCAGGAGGTGGATAGGGATGTTGACTGGAATGAAGGGTGAAAGGAAGTATAGTAAAGAGATGAAGAGGAACTTTGTTGTAGAGTAGAATGTTGGGTTTTGTTTTGTTAGGAGAGACAAGGAAAAGTATTGTGGCATCGAATGTGTGCATCCAACACCTTCCTTAAATGGAAAGATATTAATTATAATAACAATAAGTAGTTTAATCTATTAAATAAAAAAATTTTGGTATGTTGCATTTAAATGTCCCAAACTGTTGACATGGCAATCATAAAATATAGTATAGAATTCATCTATAATATCATAGAACATTGAACTCATCACCTATCCCCGCTTTTAAAAGTTAATTAAAAGATAACTGCAATATAATCGCAACAGAATTATTTTGAAATTGCAATTGAAGACTTGTAACTGATAACAAATCTATAAGAGTAATCGTGACCGAGTACATTGACCTATTTTTTAATGACCTTTCACACTTTTTAAGTTTTCAAAACTACCGGCTACGAATCTTTGAATATTTATATTCGAATTGAAATTAAAATAAGGCACGAAAATGGAGTTGTTTTTCAATAATACGACGAGAAGCACACCGTCTCCGAGAAAATAGAGACGCATTGGACTCATTCTATTCAGTCCTGTGCTAAACGCTACTATTTTTCCGGGCACGAATAAAACTTTTTACGGCTAGAAGAGGGAATGAGAAGAGGGAGAGGGAAAAGATTACTTTTATGCGAGCACTGTGGAGGAATCAGGGAAACAACTGAGGTGATTCCTACGGTCCGATTGGGAAGAAATGGCACGAGGCAGACGGCTGACGACTTCCATTCCCCATCCCCGCTCTGAGACCCCTGATGACCTCATGGCGGAACAATCGCCTCTTTTTATCGTCGCTAATAAATGCGCAGTGCAGGGTTTCATTTCCGCCGCGCCTTAAAGAACATCGGGAGACTTGGAAGAATCGGAGCAAAGGGATTTCAACAGAGATCTTCATGTTGACGTATTTAATTTCCGGTGGCTCCGGTGGGAGGGAGGTAGTTGCACCGGAATCGGAAAAGACTTCGGAACGGTCGCTGGGATTGAAATAAAAAAAACATTGTAGCCACACGAAAAGGTTACCTGTTCCTGTCAAACAAATCTCCGTAAATGGCGCTTTCGAGTCATATCACAACGGGGGGAGTTTCGCCATCTTGAGATCTTTATTTCCAAATAAATTGGTTCTTCACTTCGTTTGATCTTTGATTGGCTTGCCATTTTGTGGTTCCTCAAGAGTCTAGGCTTCCATTTTTCTTTTTCTTTCATAGATTCTCCTATTAGGTGGGTACCATGAACGTGATGAGTTTTCGTCAGGTCCCCAAGCACGTTCAGGCGACACGGTTTTACAATGCAGGCCATAATACGTCATCAGATGTTGATTTGTCGAGAAATAGTTCGAAATAGAAATGTTGGCAGCCTCTATGAATGTATTTAATCCTGATATTTTCCTTGACAAACTAAAAACCACTGATAAAATCTGCAAAAGAAATTTAGATATATTAGTACCCTGCAAGCCACCGCTGGGGTGTGTGAGACAGGGGGTAAATACACACCAGATTAATTTGACCCGAATATTTGACCCTACCGGGGTCGGACTGTTCTGATCCCCTCCCGTTCGTGGAAAAAATTATATCTTTAATTCATCTATTTTACCCAAAATCTCTCTAATATTAACGACATGAAGATCTCCTACCGTAGTACGATGGGGGTAATAATACATTTTCAACATCACTGCTAAAGAGACGTCCTTCCAATTCATGCAAGAGATTTAATCTGTAATTTAAACTCCCCTCCTTGAATGATTCCCGGCCTAGCTACTCTAATATATATATATATATATATATATATATATATATATATATATATATATATATATTTATCCATACACAAGGTCGGTATTTAAGTAATGGGACTGGCAGCGTAGCTTTCGATCTGGCAACACCGGAGGAGCTAGGCTTGGAGGGGCGGCCGGGGAACATCCCAGCAAAATGCAGCTCCACCCAAGCTAGTTGATTTTTCGGGTACCAGATCTTCTGGGAAACCATAACCGGCACAGGGAAAGGAACTGGCCCCCCTACCCTGATGTGTGAATATTCACACGCCGTCGGGCTTGGTACATGGGTGAGCTCTACCATCACCTACTAAACCAACCTTCGGGTTGATTACTGTGTTTATGGTTTTTTAATATAAAATTGTAATTCTATTTGAATGAAAAAATATTAAAAAATCAGTATCATTACTTAATTTACAGACCTAGTATGATAAAAAAATATATTTATTTATAAAATATATAAAGAAACGCTTCTTCTGTACCTCACCTGATGATGACTTTGTAAGTCAAATCCTAGGTCGTGCTTAATAAAAACGTACGTATGTGAAAGAACAAGTTATTTTCTTTTCCAGGAGACTTCTTTACTCGTAATTTTGTCGATTCCGAAATGGAAAGAAGTGAAAAGTGTGTGTGCTTGTGCATACATTCGTCCTTGCTATCCCACGAGGCATAAGGCCTACCGCTCCCGGTCCATATGAAACACCCTGGATTTATTTCCTCTATGCGATGCGCTGGAGATTTCAGCCCTCCCCGCATACGTGCGTGCGTGCCGACACGTCCTGTCTCCCGGGGGACCGCGGTGGCTGCCGCTCGCTTACCCTCTCGGGATGTCCTCGATGAAATTTTGAATCGGAGTATACGTGCGTGCACCATCGGCGAGCAGGATGGAGCCACACGCATCATCGCCTCACTCCCTCTGGATCCAGCGCTCATTTCAGTGCATCGCCTTGTTCTAGGCGCGGGGGAATATTCCCAGTTCAATTTTTGTGTAAAGTTTTCGAAGTTTGTATCGACCCGATTTCTCAACTAGCATTTGTCATAAATTCGATAGATCAAGTTCTCATTGGCTCCTGGGAGAATGCACAACAGCACTTTTACGTTGGCCAATCGCGAACCTCGGCGTCGGCGTCAACATTCCTATGTAATATGTTGTTTCGTCGCAGCTCTCCACTCAACATCCGCTAACTTCCCCGTGGCTATATGCTACACGCCATAGCGGTGGCTTGCAGGGTACGAACATGACTAACTAATACCTTTCTTTTCCTTGTTGACAACTGTCTGTCTTTTGGACAATTGGATCGTGCATCTCACGTCAACATCGATATAGTTTTGCTCGTTCGATTCCCTCTCGGAAACTCCATCAGGTAGTCTTATCCTTCTCTTCGTGAAAACTCCTCGTTATTTACAATATCCTTCATATCCAACCTATAATCATACTCCTGCAAGGCGCAAATGCTGCCACACTCTTTTCCTGTTTCCTGTTGCCATTGACGACGCCTCACCTTAGTTTTAAAGCATGTTTCAAACGAATTTAGTTTGAGAAACAACCTTCCTATTAACAGGATTGTGTTTCCGATTTTAAATACATTTTTCTCCTGATTGAATACCTTCTCTACCAGAATTATTCGGCAAACTAAACTAGAAGCATCCGATTTTTAAATTGGATGACAGTTTTGAATACTTGCTCCGTTACTTACCATCCTAATAGTCGCGTAAAGATATTTGACCTGACTCCATACACATTGTATTCTGTACCCATTCCATTAGTCCGATGGCAGTCACCGCACCTCTGAGAAATGAAAAAAACTGGAAACTATTGCTATGTTGACATTCAGCGGCCTATTGGAGCTTGGACCTCGATAATTCTACGTCACTATGAAATGCCGACCTCTTGGCCAGCGATCGCTCACCAATACAACGATACAAATAAGTAAATTGTAAGTTTCAACCTTATTCCACCTCTCGGCATACCGGTGACTTTCGAAGATAATTATTCCAATAGTATGTGCGTTAGAATCGTTCGGAGGGAAGAAGACTCATTTATATATTTTTGGAATAATTTTTATGAATGTACACAGATATAAAAGAGGGCCTTGTTTTAGAGTAGGATGTCGGGTTGTGTTTTGTAAAAAGAAACAAAGTATTTGTTTGTTAGTTGTATCAATCAAAAAACCTACCTTAACCGGTAGATTATCTACAAAAATGTATGAATGCGAATTTTATTGAATAATTCAACCGCTGATCACAAATTGATTTAAACTGGGATTCGCCAGAGGAGAAGTGGGAAAATGTTCCAATTAAAATGTTGAGGAGAGATTATTATATCGGTAGGGGTAAGGGACCGCACACAATCAATGTTGTCGTCAACACAGGTGGTAGTAGGTCATCCCGGCCTTGCGTCATCCGTGGCGTCTTGTTGGCCATCTTAAAAACGCTTCATCCACTGGAAAATTGATGTTTTCTTCAGAGCATTATCACCGTAAACAGCTGTCAACATTTCAGTCAATATTTGATAACTTTGAAAGCACTTCACCTTAAACTTGATGTTGATTCGTTGCTCCATGATTTTATCAATTTTCATTTCAGACAAACAGTAAAAACAAGGACAACATAAACTAACATAACTGGCACCATACGCACAGCTCGGCGATCCGCCAGGTATAGACGGCTCGTTGGGTCTCAGGCAACTAGCGGCGATAGTGGACAGGGCTATAGTCCGCGTCATGGTCGCCATATTGCACCAGTTCGCGTATTTATTGGACACACAACGTACGTATGTGCTCTCTGCTGCACCCCTCTCTTTCGGTGAACTCTAGACATGCGGCGAGTGCGCGTTTCATGTCAAAGCCTCTTCGTCCCTGTACACAATAGATAGGGGTTCAGGGTCCAGTTAATGTCCACCTATTCCCCAGTCTGCGCTTCCTAAAACCACATACACCCTGCAAATGGACGCATATGAAGCCCTTTTTCTGCATTCACTAGAGCATTCGTTTCCTTAGGCGTAATTACGGATACTTATTTTATTAGTAACATTCATTTCAGGATTAAATAATATTCATATAATTGTATAACATTCATTTTTCGCAACAGCCGCTAGATGAAGGAACCCATGTGCTCTCCGACGAAGTGGGTTGGTAAACAAGTTGTGATAAAAAGTCTAATGTGGTTTTAACCGAAAACATAAATCAATCTCCAAATTTTACAAACGAAGCTTGAAAGTAATTCAAACATAAAGGAATGCTAATTGTTTGAAATTATTAGTAATTAAAATTCAAAATTCATGGAGATAAATTCTTGCACTACCCAATAAATGGATCGTGAATCTGATGGGGAGAAAGAATGGTTGACAGAAATAGTAGGAAAGGAGAGTTCAAAAGCAACAGAGAAATGAACCCTCTCAACCATAAGTGCCATCATGGAGGAATCTTGACGCAGACTGCTCTAGTAAAATATTTTGCGGATCAAAGAGGAATATTGACCCAAAATATTTTAGATAATGAAAACTTGGTCTCGTCTTTGTCGATGTGAAGCAGTTAAAACGACAATATTTCACTAAACAGAACACAAACCCACACACACACACACTTACACAGAGTACACACATCCATTATATAGATATAATAAATAGATTTAACATAGTTCATACATTATTTAAAATATATCAACATATATAACAGTGAAACATTGGGCATTTTTATGAAAAAGGGCACGAAAGGGGGTAGATTGAAGGGGTTTTTTATGAAAGGGGGTAGATTGGGTCGTAGACAGAGTTTGGTGATAGGACAGTAGGACTCCTCAAGCATAAGAGCAAAGTAATAGCCAGGAATTGGAAAAGGAAAATCCGTGGGCTATATTGAAGATACCATAGTATAAATAAATACGCAGAATCCATTCCGACAAGGTGAAGAGAATACGACAGCGTACATAAATAAATATGCTTAATATTAAGACAATAGACCATAAAAAGAGAAGTTAAAGAGAAAAGTCACCATTGATATCGAAAACAAGCAAGGTAGTTAGAATAGATGGAACCCCTTCGGAACTACGCAAGAGTTTAGGAACATTTTTAGGAATAACTCTTGAGGAAATTTTCAAGGACAAAGAGTTTAATAATTGTAGTAGAACGAAAAGGCAATCGAACGATTCCAGTGGACGCCACAAGGTAGTGACTTATTAGAAACATGTTCATAGTTAAGACTTGGCCTCATTGAAGGCATCAATATCTGCATCTACACAATGCCCCATCAGCCGCCACGGGAGCGTGTGGCGGGGGTGTTAGGTCACCACCAGTAAACCAGAATAAAACCACTTGTGAAACAAAATCATGTTACCTATAATATGTCCCGCTAAATAGATAGAAAAGCCTTATCGTATTGACACACTGAACTACTGTAAATTGTACGTCAGATTTAGTGATTTTAGTACCCTACAAGCCACCGCCAGGGTTTTCACCCGAATATTTGACCCTACCGCGGTCGTACAATGTTATTCTGATCCCTTACCGTTTGTAGAAAAAATGACATTTTAAATCTATCTGTTCAACACTTAATCTCTCTAATTTTACAAACGTGATCTTTCCTATCGTAGTACGATGGGGATAATAATACATTTTCAACATTACTGCTAAAGAGACCTCCTTTAAATTGATGCAAGAGCAATATGCAATTTATGTAATCTGTAATTTTAACCTTCGCTCCGTGAGTGATTCCCAGCCTTGTGATTATATTAATTAATAATTAGTTAATGTGATTATGAGTGCGGATAAATTGTAGATGGTGTGGCCATTTTTACTATTCGAAAATTTTGTGCACTTTCCCCGAAATCTTGCTCCTCTAAATCGTAATCGTCTCCCCTGAGCATAAATAGCAAAAAATATTCTTTCGTTATTTACCCACAGCCAAAAACCAACCATACGTCGGACTTCAAGTCAGCCTTTTTAGGATGTTGTCTCCATTTTAAAGGTATGCTAAAAACTGGTGCTAATATTGACTTGCGTCAAGATAAGTTTATTATTTTTATTCCATCATCGTCAACTAACTGAAGATATTGTTGCTGCCTTTTCAGACATTTTTATCAATCCCTCGTCTACTCCCTTATTTCTTGGAAAACTCCGCTGTTCATCCGGTGCATTACATCCCAAAGCGTGGGAACTCTCGGCTGACCTCGGGTACTTCTACCTAAAATTCTTCCTTCAAAAAAATTGCTTTTCGACTCGTTGTGCCAATTAGCTTTTAGCGGCCATTAGGCCTCGTTTTTCTCTTCCGATTGCATCGAGTAGAGAGATCTGCTTTCCTCTTACTCTCTTCAATACTCTGTAGTTAGATTACTTTCGGCCCAATTGATTTTTGTGATTTTTCTCCAAGAATGCATTTCAGAAGTTAGCATTTTATCTTTTCCTTGCTTCCTCAACGTCAATTTCTCGAAAACATCGTAAGTTAGAGCACCTTATACTAGTTTTTTTATTGATCTCAGTTTAACACCATATTCTTTAAAAAAAACTGCACACCTAAATTTGGCTCCTTTCATGATTGAACTTGGTTTCATTTCATGTGATTCGTCACACTGCATCCTCCGACAACCCCATGCTCTCATTTATTGACAATCTTTTTAACACCACTGTCATTTGCCAGAGACCTCTCCCTCTCTGCAAACGACCTCTCCTTCAGATAAACCCCAAATATAAATTCACAAAATTGAACGATTCTCCATATGTCCATCCCTCCGCGGCCCAACGTGTAGCCTTCTTTCCCATTCCCACCCTCCAGCAAACATCACCGAATCGCTGCAAATGCATACAGTCAACTCGCAAATATGAACTGTCCAAATGTTTTTCCATTGAATTGCATGAGCGCCAAGGTAAACTCTCCTAATGAAAGGATCTTGAATCGTATAAAAAATTTAGCATCGCTGCACCCTCGTCATTCGACATGAACCTATCAATCGATAAGACCCCCTCGGCAGGGTAATAATGACGTCAAGATAAAACTTGAATAAAGAAATATAATTTGTCGTTCTTCCTTTATCAGGACCAAAAGCTAAGATTTTTTCAGAGATTTACGAAAACAACACCCTTTGTGTATCCAAAAACTTGAAGCGACAAGACAAATTTCCCTTCGAAACTACATCAGCGAGAATTGAGATAATTGATACCGTCAACAAACATATCAATATTTTTATCGAATTATGGAACTTATCCTACGAGTTGAAAGTCACGCACCCAAATTCTCCAATCGAAGAAGCACGATGTGGTAATTACGAATATCGCCAAAAAACACTGAGGAATACTAAGAATTTGACAAATAGAACAGTTAAGAGTTGAGCCAATGGTGAAGTGAAATGTGTGTTATTGTGTTAAAGTGAAATGGCAAAATTTGGGTAAATTAAGACATTTCCGTAACGCAAAAAAAATCGGAGAGCAGCATAAAAAATGCACATTCCCATCTTAATCTGCTTATGCAAAATACGATTCACCTGCAGTCCACATGAATACCATTTTTATTCAATCAATTTGCGCGATACATTTCGAATCAGTTATTTCCTTAGTATCGGCCTCCTATTTTACAATTTGCAAAACCTATTTATTTATCCGTCATCGTCGCATCTAATCCCTAAGCCTCTCTTTCACTCCTTCCACTCAAAAAATAACAGAAAAATACTTAATTAACTGCCTATCTACACGTGACTAATTTAATTTTCCCATTTGATGGATAAATGCATTCAAGACTGAAAGGATTCCCATGTTTTCACTTCTGTCTATATTCCCTCCTCTTGGTCCCCCTCATACACATGGTTTTGTTGTAAAAAGTATCGGCAAAAATATAAATTACAGATTCAGGCGTGACGTGGTGGAACTGTTCCATATTAACAAAGACCAAAACTATAACCGTTTTCCACTTAATAAAATTGTATTAAGTCGAAATTTGTAATAGTTTTCGTCTCTGTTATCGGGAAAATATTCGATAACAATTTATTAATAGATTTTAATAGATATATTTCAAATATTGCCACTCAAAATTTTTCAAAGTAAATCCCCAGAGTGTGGACACACTTTTGCCGGCGGCTTTTCCCCCGACTCGATGCCTCCCTGGTAGGTGGATTCCGGAAGGTCCTTAAGGATACGCGCGCAAGCTTTTTTGACGGCAATTAGGGTCCCATGGTGGATTCTTTTGAGGAAGGATTTCACTTTTTAAAATAGGAAATAGTCTTCTAGTGGCAATTCGGGACTGAAAGGGAGATGGGGAATCGTCGCGATGCCGTTGTTCAAGGTCTTCGCAAGCAGACACTCGACTCTGCTCTTTGTCGCCCGTCAACACCTTCGGGAGGATGGGTTTAGCGCAGATCTTTCGCATCACCAAATTTTCAGTGATAATGGCGTGTGCACTGTCATCTTATCAATGTCAATACGATCTGATCTGCAATCATGCGCACACTTAACCAACGATCTGAATACAGCACTTAAATAAATGCACGTCAAGAAAAACTTGTTACCGGTACTTTTTATACAAACCTTGTACATAGTAAACCCTCCTTTAATTTCGCTTACCTCCTTCCTTCCTCCTTTCATTCCATCCAGCAAGCCCGTCCCTTTCCTCCCCCCAACCTTGTCCCCTTCCCCCCTTACATTTCTCCCTCTATCAACATTCCATCGCCAATGAAAATGCCCTTCCTCCTTTCGCTCGGAATTCTCCTAACAACCAACCCCCTCACCTTCCCTCCGCCATTTACCTTCTCGTTTGTTTTCCTTTCGGTCAATTTTACGTTTTCCCATTCTTCCCAACACAGTACATTACACACACGCATTCAACAAATCATATTTTCCATAGCTTCTCCTTTCCTTAATTACCAAAAAGGTAAGTAAATACAAATTAAAGCACGATAGTCATATTTTGGAATTTTTAGGGGAAATTCGTTAATCCAACTAGGGTCATAGTCCCGCAGTCGGCGGGAAAAGAGAGAGTTTAATATATTTTATTTGATAATCCGATAAGCAAGAACAATTACAGTTAACATCCACCGCCTGAATGACATCACGTGCGCCCCTCTCCGTCGTTTTTCGCAGGATTAAAATAGAGGTGGGCCCGCGTCCGTATGGCATACATTAAAGGCGATGTACTCGCAGAAATATTTTTTCGTTGCAACGTCGCATCAATTAACTAATTTCAATTTTGGATTCATACTCTGGGACCTTGGAGAATTAAAAAAAGCGGAATAACTGCCGATCTAGTGCTGTATCAGGGAAAATATTAACGTTGTTCTCAGGAAAATTATTAATCACTCGTTTGTGCGAATAATTCAATTTACGATACCAAACTTAATCTCTTCAATTCCAACCACCATATCTCCCAATCGTTTTGGTACAACTCCCAACACTTGGTGGAATATATACGACGGCTGTCTAGGGAGTAACCTCCGTTTTTCGTGTAGATTGAGAAGTAGTTGAGGGAGCCGAATGGTCGCTGTATTGAGGCACACAGTATTTCAGTACGCCTCGAGCTGCTGCAGTTGTTAGCAGGTCGCGCCGCTTGTCGTTTGTTAACAATAGCGAATCAAAATGAACAATGCAATTGAAATTCCCGCCAAATGTGAAGTTTGCTCAGTGATAAGGATTTTACTGATTGAAGAAAAACTTCAAAACTTCTGAATTTTGTGCTCTGTACCGACCAAATGTGATGAGTGACAGATGTGTGTCAGTGTTGTTTGTTCGTTTAATGTTCATGATGATGACAGAAGTGGCCGCCCGTCTGTGGTGAACAGTGAACTGCACCTGAAAACTTATGAAAAAGTCCGTGAAAGCCGGCATTTGACGATATCTGAAACCTTTAAAAAGTTTTCCGCAGGTTTCTACGACTTTATTGCATGGAAGCCGGTCTGAAAAGTTAGGCTACTAAATGTTTTGCCCTCGTCTCGACGCGGAACTTCAAGATGCCGTCATCGATTGGCTGCGATCTCAGGCGACAGAATTGTATGCTGAAAGAATTTGGAAACTAGTTCAGGGATATGACAAATGTTTAAATCTGTTTGGCGAATATGTGTAAAATATAAGAGATATGTACTTTTGATAGGAAACAATTCTTGAAGACTTTCGTGTGGAGCATGGCGCTCTATGGTTCCGAGACTTGGAACATTGGAAAAGTGGACCAGCGAAGAATAGAAACCTTTGAAACGTGGTGCTGGAGGAGAATGCTGAAGATTAAATGGACAGATAAAGTGAGGAGCGAGGAAGTATATAGAAGAACAGAAGAGGATAGAACCGTATGGAGAACTCTACGGCTAAGAAGAAATAGATGGATTGGACACACATTGAGGAACAATGGATTAATGAGGAATATAATAGAAGGAAAGTTCACACGAGGAAGACCAAGAGACATGTACATAGGACAAGTTAAGAAAGACGTAAAACAGAAAAGGTATCAGGGATTGAGGGCATTTATCTTAAATGGAGTAGAATGGAGGGCTGCAATAAACTAATCCTAGGATTGAAATACTGATGATGGTGATGTAAATTTTAAACGTTGGTCATCGTTTCTACCAATTTATGCAGGGTTCTGGACCATTTAACGTACATTATGGTGTATTTATCACAACATGCTGTAAACGGTTCTGTCAGCAGGAGGGTTCTAGTTTTTCTCAAATACATTTTTCCCCATGTTTTAAAACTCAAAGGAAAAACCCCGCTCAAAGGAAAAAGATTTGCCACCATTCTAGAGATGGAGAAAATCGACGGAGGAGCTAATGAGCATTCCAGAAGAAGCGTTCCAAGGCTATTTCAACAAGTGGGAAAACCGTGGGGATAAGTGTATACCTTTGGGAGGAGACTACTTCGAAGGGGACCATGGCCAATAATACGTATGCTAGTCAAGTATTTTTTGGTAATTAATAAAATGAAATTGAAATTGAAAAATAAATTGAAATTTCTGAAGATGATGATATACTTTTGATATGAAAAGAATACATTTTCTGTATCTATTCCAGTGTATTTTTTATAACGTAACGGTGGTTACTTTCTCGACAGCCCACGTATATTGCGTGAATATAGCTTTGCGTGGATAGAAGCGTGGAATAAAGGTGGAATGTAGAAATCAAAGGTATAGTAGTTTTTGAGAATACCGGGGGAATTTAACGGCGAGGCATGGATTGAGAGAGTACGGGATATTTGGGAAGTCAATTTGGCGCTTAATGCGGACTTTCCGGACTACCTGCTTGCTCTTCCACAAGATTCGGAGAAATGAGGAGATGTGCGAAAGAAAGTATACGTATTTTGCATGCGTTTATTCGGAGAAGTCAAGCGTCGCCTTAAGTAGAGAAGAGTTTTCGAATAACTTGAGAAAGTATGGGCTGAATGTCCAGTTACTGAATGTCACGTTAGCAGCTACACAAGAGCGGGAATTCTACCTTGTCCGATAAATACGCGAACTGAGGCCATTAAAAAACTTTATTATGCAAAATTTAGTCGACATCGATTTTGCTCCCTTCAAAGTACTCTCCATTCGTTGCTATGCACTTATTTCATCTTCTTTTCCGGTGTTTAAAGGACCCTTGGAAGTCCTCGGTCGTTAGGTTTTGTTAGTTTTCTCGTCGTTTCTTGATTTATTTTATCCAAATCTTCCAGTGATATGTATCATCATCACATTTTTGCATATTGGGAATAGGAAATAGTCGCAGGGGTCGATATCTGGCGAATAAGGAGAATAATGAAGAACGGTGATTGAATTTTTTGCCGGAAACTGTCTAACAATCAATGCTGAATGTGCAGGTGCATTGCCATGGAGAGCATCCATCCATCATGTTATGTTAAAATAGTGTGCACTGTTGATTTTCCTACATTCCGTTCATCAGCTATCGTTCGGACAATTTTCCGAAGATCGGTAAGGACAAGGGACCGCACACGATCAATGTTGTCGTCAACACAGGTGGCTGTAGGTCGTCCCGGCCTTGCGTCATCCGTGGCGTCTTGTCGGCCATCTTAAAAACGCTTCATCCACTTGAAAATTGATGTTTTCTTCATAGCATTATCACCGTAAACAGCTGTCAACGTTTCAGTCAAGACTTGATAACTTTGAACGCACTTCACCATAAACTTGATGTTGATTCGTTGCTCCGTGATTTTGTCAATTTTCATTTCAGACCAACAGTAAAAACAAGGACAACAGAAACTAACACAACTGGCACCATACGTACAGCTCGACGATCCGCCAAGTACAGACGGCTCGTTTGGTCTCAGACAACTAGCGTCGATAGTGGACAGGGCTATAGTCCGCGTCATGGTCGCCAGATTACACCAGTTCGCGTATTTATTGGACATACAACGTACGTATGTGTGCTCTGCTGCACCCGTCATGGCCACCAGATTGCACCAGTTCGCGTTTTGGGCAGACCACGTACATGGGACCTTGAGTGACTGTATTGAAATAAAGCATGATGATATTGAAATGAAGAGGGTGCGTAATACCCCCGTGGCTGCTCATGATGCTCATAGTTAAATGCGTCACAAATGGATAATGTGGGTGGGAAAAATGAGTGAAGGTGGAGTGAGGCAGTGGTGCATTCCGTTTAAAAAATGGCCGCACCAATGCTCACGACGAGGACCGCAGTGGTCGGCCTAACCTTGCGACAGATGAACTGACGTTGAAAATCAACGAATAAATTGGTAAAAGTCGCGTATCTACGAATACGGATCTCTTGCTAGACGTGACTTGCAACGCAGCTCTTCGGAAGTGGCGCAGAATTTGCATGCTGGTGTAAAAAAAGTGGTTAAAATGTAAGGCGGCATATTTATTCAGAGGTAGAATTGATAAGCTTGTGTATCGTTATGATAAATGTCTGAATTTATATTAACATACTATAGTGTAGAAAAATAGTTTAAGAATGTGCCTTTCAAATGTACATAGTGAAACTTTGTCTTTTTACTAAGCTAATACAGGGTTCGTCCGGAAAATAAGTGTACTGAGCTCAGGAAAAAAAATTTATTACACTTTTACATATCTTAAGTTAATATTCCTCAAAATAGGACCCTTGTGAGTCGATACACTTGTTCCAGCGGCGTTCCCATTCCTGGAACGCTCCCGCGAAGGCATCATCGGGAACCTCTCGAAGACACGTCGTCACGGCCTCTTTGACGGCGTCCAAAGTCCCGTATCGCGTTCCTTTCAAACTTCTCTTTATCTTCGGGAACAGAAAGAAGTCCGATGGTGTGTGGATCGTTTTTACAGTGATCCGCAAGTTGTGTCTCGATTTCCAAACGATTGAGTCTTTGATCATCACTGAGCACCTTCGGCACCAACTTTGCACAAATTTTTCGCATCTGTAATTGGTCCCTAATAATCTCGTGCACTATTGTTTTTGGCACATTACACTGCTCTGCTATCATCCGAACACTAAGACGACGATCAGAGTTCAGTACATCGCGAACTTTCGCACATTTTCGTCGGTGAGTGTCGTTGATGGGCGCCCAGGCCGTGGTTCGTCGTCGACCCCTTCTCTGCCCTCCACGAACATCTTGTGCCACCGAAAGATCATGTTTCTGGACATGGCTGACTCCCCGTAAGCCTGGTTAATCATACCGACAGTTTTGGTAGACGATCTCCCAAGCTTTACCGCAAATTTGATGGAATAACGCTGCTCCAAAAACTTCGGCATCGCGTTCCGTGACGTGGGTCGAGCGTGAAGGTTCGCGTTAACAGAGCTCCTCACTACACCACAGCTCAGAGCCGACTGCCTTTTTCAGCGTCGCTTGCCAACATACCCCCCTCCAATCGCAGCCCGTCAGAGCGGTGCTGGGCGCGCCTGGAGCGGCGGAAAAAAATCAGTACAATTATTTTCCGGACGAACCATGTATTTTATTTAAAAAACGTAAGTAACTTTCTGGACAGCTTTCGTAGTTAGTCAAACAGCCATGAGTTTGCAGTTATTATTGAGTACCCCACAAGAAAAATAGAAGGGGTGTGGGATGAACTTTAACCACAATGGAAAAGCTAAGTTTAACGTTAAAATGTGATGGAATAAAATAGAGCAGTGCGTGAGTTTAGGTAGTATTTTAGAGAAAAAGGGGGTCCTGTAATTGAGGCATAATAAGAACAACTGGGTTAGATAAATACGCATTTTCAAGGAAAGGGGAATTGATGACTGGTGAACTAAGTCCAAATGATAAGAAAAGGTTATTAAATACTTAAATATTACGTAGAAGTTAGATTGGTGAAGGCTTTTGGGATGTGGTTGTGCGGCGAAGGAGAATTGAGGAGAAAATAAGTTGGGCAGAGAGGAAGAAAAAAACGCTTAACAATAAGGTGAGAGAATAGAGGAAGTTACTTGTAAGGGAAATCCGAAAAATACGAAGAAAAGTGGATGGAGAAAGTATGGAATGGGATGAGTGGGGTGTTGAAGAGAGCGTGTGGGGGTGTGTTGGGAAAGCGGGGAAATGGCGGAAGAAGAGGGAGTGAGAGCTTCCTCGACAGAATGAAGAGAGTTATAAATAAATTAGGGAGGAAATAATGTACGAAATACAAAGAGGAAGGTTTCACGATACGTGGAAGATAATAGGCGTTAGAGACTATCATAAAAATCTACCTCATTAGGTAGAGTACCTTGTATGAATGAACCTCATATTTTTTTCTCGGCAGTCCCTGCTCCGAAAGGAAACGGTCGTGAAGTATTTACGTATGTTAACTTAACATGGCCATTTGACCTCCATTTGAATCTAACTGACCGGCATAAAAGCTATAAGGCCTCTGTAATCAGTCGAAAGTGTAATATAAATCATACTTAATCGCACCCTTATGAATAAAACACATTTGAGAGGAGTATCATAACAGGTTCAGCACTATTGGATAACCCTGAGTGGGCAAAGCCACGAGGACGCGCAAAGTGACTTCTCCGAAAAACTCGAGAAATTAGTCTGTTGGATACGATTCCCGAAATGAATCCGGATGGGTGTGAATGTGATGGATTGAACTGATAATATCCCTTAATGAACTGGAGTCACAACGGATTGATACGACGTAGAATAAAGAAATACATTTTTTCATCGATTTTACTCACTCGAGAATATCCGTCCAAAACAGATATTTTATGCGCCACGGCAAACGAGCTGAGGCTGTTGAAACACACACATACACACACGAGGGGGGAAATATTTATGGCCATGGAGATTTAAAAAAAAATAAAAGAATCCAAACATGGAATTTTATTAAAACAGCGCCGGGGAGAACTTATCACCTCTCCTCCCTCCTCCCCCACCTCTCCACCCCGCGTCAATGCTCCTCGCAGGAATTAGTAAATTATCCGACGCCGGATCCTTCCTCCCTCCCCTCCAACCATCATCATCCCCTCCCCAGCTATCCCCAATCATTTCTGCCGCAGCGGTCTCCATGGGAATAGTATTGCCTCCGAGTCCACGGGCGATAATTAAATACTAGGGCCCGTGCATCGTGATTCATGGCACAACTTGGCTCCCACAGTGCCCCGCGGTGCAGATGGCAGTAATCCATTCACCTAAGGCAAATTAACCTCAACTCTCGGGGAAATGAGCGAGCACCGTGCTTATACCGGCGAGGAAAAAACTCGGCGTCCTCGTCACATTTCATTTCTTCTAGGGCATTGCCATTGCCAGTTCTTTTGTTCAGGCACGCTTAATCTTATCCCTGAAAATATGTCTAGCATGAGATAGCGCACGGGCATTCATGAAACTGGGAAATAAAAAATTAAGGCGAAATCAACCCGAGTGTATAGGTGAACTCGATGTGATATTTCACGCCGAATTGAACGTCCACGGGAAAACTAAAGCTGGAGTTTAAAAACGTGATACGAATATTCCACAAAAGTCGGCGTCGAAATATTTGGACATGTTAATACTCTTTTGATAATAAAAACCTCAGAATATAAAACCCGTCTGTATTCCAGGAATAAGCCAATGGGAGTGAAATGGTAGGTGAACAGATTGAGTGTGATAATTAATTATTGAAATATTGGATATTTTTCCGTTCCTGGTGGATATTTTTGGGAATGAATTGACTTCGGCTTTGGATTAATGCTTAAATTGTAGTACTAAATAACCAATTTATCACTTCGACCACCACTGCAAATTATTTTCCATTTAACTACGTATTCAATGGTAAATTCTTGAGATATTGTCATTTCTTTTAGAGCCATTGTGCATTCCCAGCAACACCATGTCTCTGCAAGTTAGGAGAAAGTCAAAACGGTCCATCTGGCAATATCTTTGGCAAAATTTTTAAATTAAGCAAGTAACTAAAATGCTACATATCCGAAAATTTGCGAGGAAAGTCACCTAGCGCAAACATTCATGTTCGATATTGTGAGAGGTAATTCAGCTAAAAACTCGCCTTGTAATATATTCACCAGTTTATCAAACTTTAATGAATTAAGTATTTGTTTGGGTGACATCTATAAATCTCTGTCCACATACAAACATTCATAAAAATGCTTGAATCGTAATTATTTAACGGAGGATAAGCCCACAGTTGTTATTCTGATTACAAATTTTCTTTATGATGTTGAGGAGATTAAAATGCATTCGTTTTGTATGTTTTTCGTTAAATTTATCATCAGAGGGAAAAAGGAAAGAGGTTCTTGCATTAATGCATCATTTAAAATTTTGTAGCGAACAAAAATAAAAGAGAGGATCCCAGAAGGTTTACGGGCGCGTAGAAGTAATTAATTGCATGTTTTCTGCGCACAGGTGTTTCATTTCATGGATTTTTATCCGCTCGAGCCCCACCGTAATTTTAAAATGCTAACCCTTTTATAAAAAAATAATTTTTTCCATTACTCAATCATTTTTTTTTACGATAGCCTAACGATGGAACACTTTTTTAGGCTAATTAAGGGTAGGAAAATGTCCAAAAAATGTGTAAACTAATAAAAAAATCTCAAAATATTAATTTTCATCATCAAAACGCTGTCCAAAGAAATTACCCGGCACTCTCAGAATACATCGTCAAATAAACGCAAATTTTCAACTGAAGAAATAAATATTTTGATTGAACCCCAAGTGTGAATTTCAGAACAGACATCGCTGGGAGTGGAAAATTCATTTAACTGGACTTGACCCACGGAGAGCTGGCCCACGATTACTTAGAAGCCAGTGATGCTATGGATTTTTCAGTCACACAATCATGCACATTTTGGCACGAAGTATCTAAGTATATCTCCTAAAGCATTGCAATTATCTCACTGAATTGCACATAATATACGCAGTAATACTACCTGTAATCACAACCAAATTGTAATATCGATATTAATTATGCAATATATGATACGGCCCTAGAAAGATAAATAAACAAGTAGTTTTTTTAGCGAAAGGAAAACCTTTTGAGACAATATCTCCTAAACTAGAACATTTTTTTCTCAAAATGTTTCGTAACTCTCCTTCCTCCTATCTGCAGACTCCCTCCTCTATCTGCAGACCCACGATTACCCCATGTTCATTGCCCAATTTAGGATCCAGAAATAAGAGTCGTTCTTTCACAACAAAAATCAGAAAGTACTCCACAATATCTTCTACACTAGAACAATTTTTTCTCACAATTCTTTTTTAATCATTCGCTGAACGATAATAACTAAATTGTGAAGAGTCCGCATCCGCCCTCGGGAATCTACCTGCTATGCAAATTGATCACTGTTCCTAAATCTTTTTCTAACCACAGTATAATCTAACTGATATCTTTCAGAGTAACCCAGCATAATGCGTGCGTGGAATGCGTAGACTTGATTAAATACCTAGGCGTTACCCTCACTCACGACCTCTCCTGGGTGAAATACAAACGGAGAATATGTGTACAAGCTAACAAAATATTAGGATATGTTGGAAGAGTACTGGGTGAATATGATGAAAAGGTCAAAGAGAAACGCTATCTTTCGCTGGTTCGACATCGTTTAGAATATGCTGCAAGTATATGGGATCATCTCGAAGTTGGATTAATTGCCAAATTGAATCTGGTGCAGGGTGGAGGAGCTAGATTTTTAAAACGCTGTTATGATACCATTATTAGCGTATCAAAGATTTAATATCCAGGAGATATTAGGAATGTAGCAGCTAGGCTGGAAATCACTCACGGAGTGAAGGTCAAATTAGAGATTAAATATCTTGCATAAATTGGAAGGCCGTCTATTTAACAGTGGTGTTGAGAATGTATTATTACTCCCATCGGACAACGGTAGGAGAGATCATGTGAATAAAAGTAGAGAGATCAAGGATAGATGGATTTAAGATGTAATTTTTTCCACGAATGATAAGCGATCCGAATAATATTGTCCGACCGCAGCGCTATTTCTTCGTCAATACTAGCATTCAGGTTTACACAATTCTTGCTCCCAGGATGAAACGTATCCGCCGACGGACTTCGAGATGGCTGTGCGTCTCTAAGGAACAAAATCACGACTTTAATGATAAGCAAAGTATTTCCTCCACCGCAGAATAAATTTAGACCTCCTCGATAAATTAAAAGGTGATAAACCTGTAAGGATATTCGAGAGGTGGTATTTAACACTATAAAACAGATTAAATGAAATAAAATGTTTTTAGCACAAAAGTAAATTAATAAATTAGGGTAATTACTAAATGCCATCAATCATCTCTAGTTAAGAAAACAGTACAGCGTCATCGAGGAAGTAAAGATTGTATATTTAGATATCCTTAGATATTTTTATTAAATATACCGACAAAACTAAACACGGAACTGAGCCTCCACTGCGTAAATGAACCTCTCACCGGAAGGGAATGGTTTCGATGGCCGAATTCCTGGAGAATTCCGATGGAAATGGTAACCGTAAATATGCAGTTCTCTCAAAGTCCTTCAGGGCAACATAGATATTGATCGCAGATGCACTGTATTATTGCGCCGAGACATACTCTTCGCCCAGTTTTAAGTACAAAGTTTCACCGAAAATGACTAGCAATATTCTCGCCTCAACTCTCCCACTTTTGATACGACAAGAAGTGCGACAGACTGAACTACGGTCGATCCGAATTTTGATTAACAAGCCATAATGAAATGAATTCATTGTTTCCTATATTCTAGTCGGTGGACAAAGGGTATGGGAGAGCATAATGGTCTCTATGCTCTCACATTCAGAAGAGTATTCAGAACAGTAACACTTGTACTTGTAAAATGCACTGTGAATTCTGATTTTCATTGAATTGTAATGAAAGATTTTTTCATTCCGTTCTTTGTATCATGCCTTGAAATGTTCAGGAACGCTATGCTCGTCTTTGAAGCGATGATTTTGGAGGACCGAGTGAAACAATTTTGGTAAAAAGTGGTCCCACCTCCAATCATCTTTCAAAATATATAAACGTGACAAATGCCAATTGGCTGGGAGTGGATAGGCCCCGGACACCCGTTTTCACGAAATGCAAGGCCGAAGAGGAATATTGCTCCCTGGTCCATAACGAATTTCCAAAACCGGGTAGGGAACCAGAGCACTCACCCTCCGGGATCCCCTTCTCTTACTTCCGGGTCTCCAGGCGTGGTAAACACCCATGTGGATCCCAGGCCAGATGATATGGTTGTACGCAGTCAGTATATCCATTAGACTGTTTGGAAGTATCCCTTTCTTACTAGGGGTTAGTTTGGGGGAATGCCTCCCCGCCTTTTAGTCGCCTCTTACGACAGGCAGGCATACTGCGGGAGAATTCTCAGTCCTCCTACCCGCATGAGGGTAGGGGGATTGAGAATTCCAACCAAAGAGATGATAATAGAGTCACCGCGAAAGAGAAATTGAATGCTACCCAAGGATATCCCAGTGCACTGGAAAGTCCGTCGGATGAGACGCAGTTGACTCATCGCACTTCCGAGGCGGGATCGGCAATGCTGCTTCACTTGTGCATCAGCCCTCCCTCCCCCTCTTCTCTGACCCTCCATCCAACCCACCCTCCCCGTAATGTACAAGGTGCCATGCCCTTACGTAATAAAATCAAAGAAACTAAGGAAATATTCATCTTCATATTGCCTAATGAGGAATAGTAGTTGCCAACACATTAATTTAACCGAGTTCCTGATGGAATTTTCCTTATAGCAATTTATCGCCAATTTAATTGGCACTTCCAAATTATTTTCCGGGTCGCCTGGTATTAGCATCACCATTGGGCTCATTTACTTACATGTGCGTTGCGCCATGTATTTGTTTAGTCATGGACTAACAATGAGACCCAAGTATGGATTCCCTGAATGGTCACACAATGGCTCGTTTAATGACACGCACGCATTTCTGGAGGGGCACGCAATTGAATTGTTGGCTGGTGGACTTGGAGGCAGCTGTGCGTACACTCGGCACTCAAGCCTTTGGCAAGGAAGGGAGCGGTTAACTGCAGGACTCCAGTTCGCTCCAGTGCAAAGCCCTGCGAAGATACGCGGAATGCGCACTTTCCGAATTTAAATGGGCAAACAATTCCCTCCGCCTCCTTTTCCATAGTCCCAATACGATTTCACTCTCTCTTGGGCGAGGTCTCCACCTAGCTAATAAACCCCCCTCCTTGGCCTACCCCGCCTTCCCCCCAAAGTCGCCCCTTACTTGCCGACGGGCATTTTGTCTCGCCAGTTCGCTCTGAGAACCGAGATGAGCCAGACGATCGAGGCGGAAGGACCCTTCGATGTCCTGGAGTTCCTGTAACCCGCGAGGGCATGTCGTCGAGGTATTCTGGAGAAGACTAAGCGGTGGCAATCATGGGTCTCTCTCTATCATTGGTGAGTGGTGATTTCATACAAACTCAGGTGCAAACATACAGTGGTCTTCTTCATAAACGTGTTCAGAGTATCAAGTTTCTATTTGTCAGGTTTCGATTATCTAGATCTTAGGGCCGCTTGCAAAAATTGACGGTTGCATGTTCGTACCTATGTAGTCGGCCTACAAAAAATATTTTGTAATTGCTTTCTCTTGCCGGCATCCGTATACACGTACATACACTGAGCAAAGGGTTGACGTACGCGGTAAATCCGATATTCAGCTTGGCTCAATTGTCGATGTTTATCTTCCTGGGGATGTATTAATGATGGTCCCGTAATTGTTATCACTGGAGATCGGGATGGTGCTGTGGGTAACGGTACTGGCTTCCCACCCAGAAGGTGCTAGTTCGAATCCTAGAGGCGGAAGGTATTTTCCAGTGGTTCCTCGATCCATACGATGACGGTGCTTTGTGGAGAGTACTTTGAGTACACCGTCCGTCGTTTGGGACATTAAACTACGGACCCCTTGGCGCCTCCCTTTGAGAGCAGGCTAATGCAGACGCCAGGTTTCTCAGCACCCATCCTCCCTCCTCACCCTAATGGCGTTAATGACCTCGGGTTTCGGCCACCTCCTCTAAAATTAGGACTATAAGCTATCCTCGGCAATACTGAAGTTGCAATCACGGTCGTGGTATCTTCCAATTCTTCTGGGCACACGCATTGAAATTTCGATTTGCGACGTCAAATTCTTGATACGCTTCTGATGAGGTCACTTCTAGACTGAAACATGTCAAGCTTCTTTCGCCGTTTAACCTTAGGCCTTATGCCGGAAAATCACCTGAAAATGTCCACCTGCTACCGAGAGGAGAAAATAGGGGTAAAATCTTATAACATAAGGTTGCTCTGGCTCTGCTGAGACGATTTCCCAAATATTTTCACTCACTTCCCATGTACTAAAAGTACGATGATGAATTATTTATTTTTTATCTTAGCAAGTAGAAATGGTATAAACTTTGACACTGTAACTGAGTTGAGAATAAAAGTTTATTATGTATTTTTCACAAAAATGTACATTTGCGGCAAATAGTTTCAATCCCAAGTGAAATCCTTGGGTACCTTATGATGATGCCAGTGTGTTGAAATTAGATGTAACAAATAAGTTTTGTGGGAAATACATCGCATTCATTCATTCAAAAATAAATTTCCACGCTATCAAACCTGTATTGAGTGTATTAAAGGGGAGGACGTTAGTAAAGACAGCTTACTGTAGGCATATACCAGGGAATGTAAGTGGAAAGTCATTTTTCAAATTTCACCATTAAATTAACATAATCTAATGATGGAAATTTAGTATTCAATCATTGCTTCTGGGAGGTGTGGTAGCCAAGGGATTAGATAATTCAGATTGACTCTGAAGGGCTTCATTCCTAATGACTGCGGAAAATTCCGAGCTTCACCATAATTCTATTATTTTTAGGGTGCTCGACATGCAAACCACAGGCAGCCCAAGGAAATGGAACTGCCTCATCTCAGTTCCTTCGTTTTGGCATGATGCCCTAATTTGCGCAACACCTTTGCAACAGGGGGTGAGTATTCTGCCAAACGTTTTAATCCCACATGCCTTAGGCCTTTGTGAGGTGAGCTGCACTCTCATATTTATAAAAATTCATCTTTGTGCTGATCACTTTGGTAACTCTTGTTTAATCATTTGGTAAATTTGTTTTTCATATTATTTTCAAATTTGACTTTAAGTATTATGTGTTTGGGTGAAATCATAGTACATACTAAGCTTATGCTCACTGGGATTTTATTTTCATTTTATCCAACAACATCAATAAACACTTAGGTTGGCTTTGATATATAACTTTGCTAAACACCTAATTGAAATATCTTCACGACACTGGTTTTGTTTGAGTGTAAGCAAACGTGGCACCTAACTTGCACTCAGCTTTCTCATGTCCAAATTTTGTGTGTGATGTATTGCACTTTTTGAAATACCTACTGTCTCCCAACTTGGGCACTTTCAGTCACTGATCATTCAGTATCACTTTGTTGATTTTCTTCATCGTTTCTGGAGTTGTCACCTCATTTGGTCAACCAATGCGATACTCTTCCTGGCAGTCGTATGGCCTCATTTAAACTCTGCTATTCAATGTTTTATTGTTGTAAATGAAGAAGCAGACCCGCCCAGAGTAGAATCCAGATCAGCTTTGATGTAGGTTGGGCTGAGGTATTTCAAATAAAAGTGTTGTATCACATAACAGACCAATTTTCTTCATTTTCACCAACTTAAAGCATTTACTATGGATGGCTGCTAAGCAAATACTAAACAACGTGGTGTCTTCAAACTTGAAACATATGAGTTATAGATTTCATACTTTCTAATATAGTGATATTTTTCAAACAACTACCACCATCTCTAGGTCAGGCTGGGTACTTATGGAACCACTCTCATATTTGGAGAAGAATTGCATTAGGCAAAGCCAAATGGTCATTTAAGCAGGATGATAGATGTAGATTGGAAGTTACTGAAATGTGGGTGCAGAGAAGGATGGAGAAGGTGATGTGGACACAAAAGGAAAACCAATGAAGTGCTAGGCATGGTGGGGAGGAGAGTGGATTGTTGGGAGAAATCCAAAAAAGGAAAGATGGATGAAGAGCATATCGATTGACAATGGAATGTTGGACCGGATGAAGGGGGGAAGGAAGTATGTGAAGTTGAAGAGGGGGTAATAGTAGATAAGAATGTTAGTGTGTTTGTTGGGAGAGACAGAACTAATTGGTTCCTGGGTCCATCCACAACCTACCTTAACCGATAGATTACCTATAATGATAATGGTATCGTTCTAGCCCCAGTTGAGACAAATAGTTGCCTTACCTGGGCATGTATAATGTTTGTCACAATCCTCTTACATTCTTAACTTGTCTGTAACAAAATGATTTTGCATGCACCACTGTCCCAGAAATTGTTCAAATTATATCTCGAATCATGAATGGAATTTATCATAGGTTGCCCAAGAGTAATAGTCACTTCATGTATGTGTCTGACTGTAGAGTATCCCTCTGGGTGATGAGATGTCAGGCCGGATACTTCTGGGATCATCCTAGTATTGCAGGAGGATATTGATTTCAATCTCAACAAGAAATAATTATTTTTGCTTTCAATACCAAGTTTTTAGGTCTACATGTTTAAGAAACTGGTGCATGAAATATTAATGTTAATAATCTGCGTTCTGAACTTTGCACTTTGATGTACACTATTTAGTTCCTGCATGTGTCTCTAGAGGTATGAAAACTCATGTATCATTCAACTTTTTCTCCAGGTGAATCATATGTATTCATGTTGTGTAAAATTATCTTCAACCATATAGGTTTAAAAAATTAAAATTTTCTTAACATTCCTTCTATGTAATAAAAATTTGTCTTGTCTGTCTAATCATAAATATTATCCATATCTTTCATGCAAATAGCAATATTCACTTCTATTTAACTAGAAATCATAACATAATTTATCATAAATCAGCAATTTCATATAAAATCCCATTGGTGATGGGTATAATAATTTATAACAGTAACAAACTCATTGAAAATGAGTGATAAATTACATGGTTTCAAATTGAAACTCACGAAATTCCTTCTAAAGAAGTGTTATTTTTCATTGAATAAATTTTTAAATAACAAATGTAATGTTTGTCTTTGTATTTCAGGATTCCCCATCCACGTTGGTTATCTTTTGGTGATGACAGTTTCACTGTCCATCCTGCATGCATCTTCAGGTCGAAGGTATTTTTTGAAGCTTTCATGTCCAAGATGAAAAAATATCAGCATGGACGATGGATACACATAAAATAGTATGTGGAAAAGGACTATCCAATCAGAGCATAGTACTTGACTACCAGCCCTATATAAAAACTGTCGTCACCAAAAGACAACCAACGTGGATGGAGAACCTGGAAATGCAAAGACAAGAATTCAACGCTATTGGAACCTTGGCACAAAGTAATTGCAATACCAGGTTTGTATTACACACTTGAATATGTACACTTTTTTAAGAATGTTCATAGTGCTGAAATGTATTTTGTAAATTTCTTTGCTTGAGGACTCCTATATGTGCATGGTATGTAAGGTCTGTGGAGAATAAAAATATTATTTGGGCACTAATTACTTTAGGTATTGTATGTACCAATTCTTTACTTCATTCTTTTGTTTTAGAGAAAATTTGTGATTTCACCAGATGGTTAAAAAATGTGATTCCCAATTGATTTTTTTCAGATTTCCATACCATTTCAGAAGCTTTCGATATATGCTTATCCACTGGTATAAGCAGCGGTTTTAAGTGATGTAACAACACAGTTAGTTTAAATGTGCTACTTTCATTTGTTAAAGGATATTAAGTAAGGCAGATGTTGTGATTGATAACTGGCGAGACATGTCCTTGTTTACCCTCACCGTTTTCCCACCTCTCCTGCCTTGGACTCACCCATCACACACACCTGTACATTCATACTGTCCTTATTCTGACATCCCAATCTTCTTCATTCCTTGGTTCATATTTGGTCACCTTTTTGAGATATATAGCTCAAATGGGCAGGTGAGGAGGGCGGAAGGGGAGGTTAAGCAGTGGCTGGAACTCTTTAGAAAAAACTGAAACCATCAATAAGTCTATAAAAACATGTGAACTTAATAGCCCCAGTGATACTCCAATAAATATTTGATACAGTAAATTAAGGGTTGTTCCATGTTCCATTGTACCTCATCTACATTTCCTTGAAAGAAAAGATTAAATTGTTATTTTAACTTAATCTTATAATTTCCACATTCATATGGCAACATATAAATATATTTTGAAATATGAATGCTAATAAAAAATTAATTTGATGAACATGCACGAACATTAATGCATTTTACATTCAAATATCTTAAATGGTATTAGAGGGATCATCTGTAGTTATTCATTTCAGAAAACAATTCTTAGCCATTGTTTATCACAGATATATTCATTTACAGGTTTTTCAGCCATTAGTTTTAGACAAATGAATAAAAGGTTGAAATCAAGTGAAGTGGCAGCAGTTGTTAATCAAATAATTTCCATAAAAATTGTCATGGATGAATTGCATCCGTTTCACTAAAGTACTGTTTGCATAAAATGGATTTCCATTTTAATTAAAGCTTACTATGTCTGATATTTCAATATGGTTATATGCATAGATTTAAAGGGAAAGTTTCCATTTTTTTAAAATATTTAATGGGAACCAATCTTTCAACCTTAAACCAGTAAATATTTCTTCAGCCATTTTGATCACACAAGTATTTATATTTTTGCTTAAAACATCCTAAAAGTAGTTTTCAAAAACCACCTTAACTCATATTTCAATTGCTTTGCCTCAGGTCTTCCATTGGTTGCCGATGCTAGATGAGGAGAGTAGCATCCATGGGAATCAAGGTTGATGATCGGCAAGCTTTCTCAACGTATTAATAAGGAACAAAGGTGTATATTTCCTTGCTGGTGCCAAGTTGGACAGTGTCGTAAGCAGCTAAAGAAGTACACTTCATATGGGTGTCAGCCTTAAATGAGACCTCTGAAGAGACTGCAACTCCTCCACCACTAACTTTGTGGATAGTGGCTGAGGGTATTTCAGTAAAATGTTTTGGTTAAAAAGGATATTTGGAATACTGATGCCATTTCTAATAATACATATTTATGTCACATTATGTAGAAATGAGTATTAAAGATGAAAGAAAAAATAATGAATGTTGTCTTCTTTCCTAAATCTACCTCTTTGTTTAAATTCTGAATGACTAATTTTGTCTTAATATGCTGCTTAAGAACTAGAGTAATAAAAGAATTCATCTAAAAAATAAAGGTCTTTTTCTGGGATTAGCACTGCATAAAAATGTTGATTTCAATGGTTACCTAAAGTACAGATAACTGCAAATGAATATGTAATAATAATCTCCAAAAATTGGCAGTTTAAATGTTTTTACACCCTCTGCCATACATTCGGCAATACGGGTTATTCAATTCGTTATGAATTAAAACAAAATTATAAGTCCATAAACATGAATGGAATGTTGGTATTTGTTGCAATTTATCTATTCTTAACAAATATCCAATTGATTGTTTAAAAGCCAAAAAACCGTGAAAGAGTAATTATGTCAATTATCAACAAGAAAGAGTTAATTGGTAGCTTTATTACTTGTAATGTAAGAAGCAATTCGTGATTACAAAAATCATATGAGCTACATTTGCTCGCACCGGGTCAAAAATTAAGTCATAAATCGATCTGAACGAAGTCCAATAATTAGAGTCAATTAATTGGTCGATGACGTGCGAAAAACCATGGTAACGAATGTTTTCCGAGAACTGGTTCACGCTTCAAAAAAGAGTAGCTCCATCGACGGCCAACCGCTCACGAGCCGTCTCGGAGTACCGTGAGGTCAAAAGTGAGGTGCTAAGCCTCCCCGAGAATATATGTTCAAGTCCCGAGTCCACCGAGCGAAAAATATTCTAAGTCCAGAGACCCACGACAGACGAGAGAGACGTCGAGGCAGGCAGATGCCTTGGATTCGTCGGGTGAGAGCCTTGCCGAGTTCATCGAGTTGATTTTGAGCAAAAATCGGCAAAGTCCGTAGTTTTGTAAGACAAATAAAAGTTCCGAACCACCATTTCACAAGTAACCCGGTAGCCCGGGGGATAAGAGCAGGATTGCTGAGGTGAGGCAATGTATAGCGTGTGTTACATCGATTTGCTTTTGCAACCAATTTTTTTTTTTTGCAAAATATTTTCGATTCGCTAATATGCACAAAATGTTCACCAGAGATTTTGACGGCAGGTTCAGGACGCCGCGGGAGATCAGGAAAACAATTAAATATTGAATATTATTGTGTGGAGGGCTACCATTTTTTCTGGCCGGGCGGCGGGCCGCCGGAAAAATGGTAGCACCCCACAAAATAATATTCAATATTTAATCGTTTTCCTGATCTCCCGCGGCATCCTGCACCGACCGTCAAAATCTCTGGTGACACTTTTCTGAAAATTAATGAACAAAAAATTAATTAACGGATTGGTTGAGCATTCAGCCAACAGATGGCGTATGCCTTTACTAATTGAAACCACCTCAAATACCAGCACATCCTAATACATCCTTTTCCCACTAGAGACACCAACGTGTAATTTCGAAATTCAATTTTTACATGTCCGTACAAAATGGATTGGTTATAACTTATTTGTTATTATGGGATTTGTTCGAACTTGGTGCACGGTTAATATAAAATATGGTACCCTTCCGACAACTTCCAGCACATTTTTATAATGTGCACTGGAATCTCAAGGTATTTCTATATTGGAGCGTTAAATATTAGATATGCTCAAATTAAAAATCGGGACGGCGACCGTAATTGGTTGCAGTATCTCCTAGTTCATAATCAGTAACTTTCGTAATTCTTTATTTCAATGAAAGCGGCCAGTTGTGAAGTATAGAAGAGTTATGTTTGGTCCAAAGCACCTGTTAGTTAATAATAGCATTTCCCTAATATTATTCAAGAACTTTATCTCATTATGGGTTTAATGATGCTGTGCATCTATTCAATTCTATCCACTGCACAGTTTGCAACTTTCAAATGCACTTTATTACTGCTGTCATAGTAGTTAACATTTCAATTATACATTAGACATATTATTGGAAGAATATACTCAAAAACTTTATTAATTTCCAAATTCCAGAATACAAAAGTGTCAACTATACAAGTCTAATGTCCTCTTAAATAACACAGCAAACCAAACTGCTGCTGAAGACTCCTTGGGTTTGACAAAACCCATGTCCCTGGTATTTCAGGGATAACATTACCGCATCTCCATTTAAGTTTCTTTGGCATTCATCCAAATTCAAATTAAATTCATTTAAAAACATTCACAGAATATTGGGTCTACGAAAAGTTGAAGGAATAATTTGTTCTCTTACACCATGGTGTGGAAAAATTATTGTGTTCAATTTCATTTGCACCAGAAAGTTAACTTTACTATCTATTATCCATACATCACTTGGTGCATCAAATTAATTACGTTTACCTATCAATGCGATTCATATTAAAACCTAATAAAAATCATTTGCTTCGTTTCAAAGGCATGAGGAATTTAGATTGTAATGAATTTCTCAACTGGTTATTATTAGCGCACTAACTAGGAAGCACCATGAATTGTGGGAGAGGAGAGAGGATTGCTGGGAATAATCAGGCAGGAAAAGTTGATGCAGACACATTTGACTAGCAATGGGGTGCTGAAAATTATAATGGAGGGGTGAATGTTAGGCGAGGAAGGGGTAGTAATAGTAGAGGCATGCTAGAACAAATGGAATAAGACAGTAGGCATAAATTGAAGAGGGGTATATTGTAGTGTTGGACGTTGGGTTGTTTAGTTAGGTGATGCGATGAAGTTGTCCCTGTACTGTTTGGTATCTGGTGTTCAACATAACCCTACGTTTACCGATACACTAATATAATAATATATATTATAAGGCCTACATTAAAGAGTTGGAATATGTAGCATTGAATGAAAAATAAGATACCAAGGAATGTAAAATAAAAAGATTGTAATTGAGTAGTGTGTTTGATTCGTATGCATAGAATCTGACATCAAAACAAGGATTATGAATCTGTTTACTATTGATCAAAACTGTTTATGAACAGCAATTTATTAGACCAGATTTTCCTGCCAATTACAGAACTAGATAATATCTTATACCAATGTTCCAAAACAAAAATTGTGGCAGTGGAAGTCCATAATCCTGGATTACTTCAAAATTGAATCATTACTCTTCATATTTCATTGCACCTCTACATTCAGATTCAATTACCCAGTTTGAAGATTGAGAATTGACCTTGGGGAACTAAGTTGGGAAAAAAGAGAAAAATCTTTGGAAGGATTGGAGAACATTACCTATATACCGGGCAACTATTAATTGGAAGAAAAATTAAATTAAAAGATCAAATGAAAGTAAGCAATCTACAAATGGGTGAGTGATTAAGGCTCTTTGGTTTTCATTATTCTTTTAGGACCATTTCCAAGGACCACTCAATGACAGATTCTTCACTATGGTCACTTTGTTGCAATGAATCATTTGTTTACTGTTTTTCCAGCTTAAATAATTTAACACATTAAATCACACTTCATTTAATTAGCTGAAATTCATATTTTCAACCACAGGCACCTACCTACCTCTTTGTTCCTTTGGTCTATCGGTTGCAGCTGGTTTCTGGCAGTTAAAAAATGAATGGCTGCCTGTTACATATTTTTAAAACATTTCATTACTACTCAAATAGATAGGAAAAGTTTTTATTTACATCTGATATGTTAAAGATTGGATTACATCAAATAGGGCTAAATCTATGAATTATAAAAACAAAAGAATAATGAAGCCATGCCATGAAAAACTACTAAATACTTTTAAACTATGCACCACTGATATAAACCACATAAAACCACAGTAATCAACCCAGAGGTCTGTTTGGTTAGTGATGGTAGAGTTAACTTAATAGTAAGGCCAATGGTGTGTTAAATTCGCATTACATTGGAAGTAGGGGGGTGTCAGTGCCTCTCTCTGTGGCGGATATTTTTTCCCAGGAAGATCTGGCACCTGAAAGAAACAGCTAGGGTAAGGCTGAGGACGCCTAAGACATGACTGAGAATTGAACCCGGGCTCTCTAGTCAGCAGTCCAGCACTACTCCCGGACTGGCCCGTCTCCCAATGAAATGTTCATTTGAGTTCTTCCTTTGTCATCATAACGGGGTGAATTTTTGACACTCATCAAAAATGTTGGAAGCAGTTAGTGTATAAGCTGGTACTAACTCATTTTCTGCAAACAATACCTTTCGTGGTGATTAAGAACAAAATTTAGCATAACAAATGTGCATATTTGAAAACATTATTTCATTCAAAATTCTTCTTAGACCATTATGGACCGATTGACTAAATGTGCAAGTTGTCAGTTGCCCAGATCTCCTTGCGAATCCAGAGCTGACTCAGGGAATGGAATTAGCCTTATCTTATTATCCTGTTGTGTCAATTTCACACAGGGCATAAATATTAATTTAAGGAGATCCCTCTTATAAAACCAGCCTTCAAGCAGAATTGCATTAATTTGATTTCAGATCAATGAGACAGTTTCTCATGGAGAAAGTAGAAATTATAGAAACTGACAGGAGAGAAATATTTTTCAAACCCCTACAGGTCCACCCATCTTCATTTCAATTATTATTGTCTATTATCATTTTAAAATATACATTCAAGAATCTCTCCTTGTTCATACTTCGGACTAATTGGGTTGGACATGATACCAAGATTAACAGATGAAACTTAGCATTTTCACAGTTGCCATATTTGCTTTGTTGGGACATCAAGTAGCAAAAATGCACCACATCAGTGAAATATATATCCTTCTGGAGGTATCACATGAGGTAGCAACTCAAGGTTTACCTGAAATAATCTGTGATATCCCTGGGCCAAAGCTCTTGTCGCTGAAAAATAGGGAGGGTATCACCATATATGGCTGAATCTTGGTCAATCTCATCTGTTCTAGTCGGCCCCTGAATTTTTACTCAAAATTTCCACTTTTTACATAACTCTTCTGTGAGTAGTGTTTTGCATTTATTAAAGCTTTTAGAGTTCACTCAGTGAAGTAATTTTAATTATAACTAATGAACTTTCATGAAAAGCATGTTCTCAAAAGAATGAAAGGGAATTAAATTGAACACTCAACTGTGAATATGAAGATATGAACAATTATTATATATGCATGAATTTTTAAAAATCAATATGAGGCACTACTTTCATAAATTCACCACGATTGCCAAGAATAATGCCAACATGTGACCACTACAATTGCTAGCTTTTACCACTGTTACAAAAACTTAATCAGGATTCAGAAGCAGCTGTATTAGTCATAACCAATACATCAATATTACAAAGTAACAATGGCATTGAATTTCAAGATCAGACCTTTTGCGTTTTAACTTTGATCGCAAATAGTTTTTTTTAATTTCTACAATTACCCTCTTGCCCATTTAGGCCAAACCTTTTCTTTTCTTTTTAAATTTTATTTAATGGTCTACCTAATGAAAATTTACAAGTATTCAGGGGAACAGGGTTCTCCATGGATATTATCTTCACAAATCCCTACAAGGATATTTCAACTCTAACGGCAAAACATTTCTCTGTCAAATAGTCATTATGACAATATATCATGATCCTTGCAGTAATAAAATTGATGGGACACCAATAGCACCAATCCATTGTCTATTGCCAAAGTTCTCTTGATGATCTCTGGTGGTGAAGGCCTTAGAGAAGACAAAAATGCAATAAAAGGAAGACATGGAAAGAATGGAGAAAAATGACTGGGGACAGAAGCTGCCCAGCCAACTGCATCCCATTTGATCCCTCCAAACTCCTGTGACAAGCCTTCCTCCTTCCCTTTTACCATCTCCATTCAGCCTTACACCAAAATAACTTGTGTCATGCTCCTCAGTCCCTAAGCTATTCAAATAAAACAACACTTCAGTGCTAAAACATTTAAGAAAACCTATGGAGGATATACCCAAGGAGAGCATTGTTGGGATTAACAAAGAACCCTTTTCCCTCTCAGAAGTGACAGAAAATTAGCAATCATGATGGACTTAATGGGTTTGATCGAATATAGTATTTAAAGATATTATATTATTCAAACAATTATAATGATTGAAATCCCAATTGCTTAATAACCATTACCATTTTTAGAGTTTTTCACCCGACAAACTCACATCAAGCCCTTACAAGGCCCATATGGGGTCTCAATCCATGGTGTCATGAGAAACTGACTATTAAGGTGTATAGACTTAACTTATTCATAACTGAATGATCCCTTAAGGTATGTAAGATTGAATAATTCTCTCAACTCAGATAAAGCTTAATATAGATTTCATTTCACAGAGCACACTAACTTACTCACATCCTAACAGTTAAGGGGAAATTAGAGATTGATTTGGAAAAGTTTTCTTCGATTGAAAGATTCATTTGAGAAAGAAGAAAGAAAAATCAATCAAAATTTGAGTAATAAAATGAAATGCTTTTAATATTTTAAAGAACAAATAATCATATTTGGCTTGAGACATACCACTAACTACATATAATGCTCACTACTTCTTGTAGATATTCTGCAAAAATCTTGAGGTCATTTATCTCCAAATTTTCACAGAAGGGATAAAGTATGTAAAGATTCAAGATAGCTTAAGTCACTACTTGCAGTGTGAATCCTGCTCTCTTCCCTGTCCCCTCTTCTGCCTCAGTGGACCTCTTGTGGTCGAGCACATATCCGAGCGTGGATTCCTTCAATTGAGAGCACCCAAATGATGATACCAAAGTCATGCTGATGATGAATAGGAGATATTGCAGATATCAGAAAAGAGTTTCTTCCAAAGTTGAGTTCATTCTAGGGTTTGAGTAAAATTTGAGGTCCACTGATCTTATTTCTGGATAGGAAGTACAAATTTAAAAAAGTAAAACAATGGAAGGGGTGGAAACATGGGAGAATTTTTAATTTAAAAAAGAATCATTCAACTAACTCAAGAGTTTGGGCGTCAAGGGAACAAAGAAAAAAATTAACCATACGCTACCGAACTAGGAAAATTTGCTTAAAAAACCTCCGTATTTTTGTATCTGTGCGGTGGAACTGTTACTTTTACTGTTACTTATTACTTTTAATTTTTCTGTACATGGCATCAGAACTGGATAGCAGATGTTTAAATGAAATTGATCAAGATAAAAATTTTACGGAATTAAGTAAGAAAAGTAAGATTTTCGAATGCAAATTGATATGATGGGTATGATTTGTGGGTTTTGAATGTTTTCCTCTAAATTGTTGAATACCTATATGAAAGTAATTTACCATTAAAACTTTTTTATTTTAGAAACAACTACATGCTGACAGCATTGTTTTTTAGTAGCACTAATTTCAAATACTATGAAATGCAACATTAGGAAAATTATTTAATTTCACTTACAGTCTATGATTTGTTCATTAAAATTATTTCCACAAATTATTTCAAAGATGACTACCAAATACTTAAGTACAATGAAGCACTGCCCTTCTCCCAGTTATATTTTGTGTGTGAATCTATATTTCTATTCCAATATTAGTAGGTACATTAGTTCACATCTGCTCACATGTACCTGAAGATGGCATAATAACGTGAAAATACTTTGTAGATAGTAATGAAAAGATGGTGGAATGGTACAAACCATGGTGCAAGCTATCACTTGGTACATACATTTGCGCTGACAGAGTTCTGGTGAAAAAGAAGCTGCTTAACTTGCACAGATTGGCACACTGGATGTGATACATCTAAAACATAATAGAAAAATCTGAATTATTTCATTTAAAGCCTCACACATATATTTTAAATGACATATATTACTCGACTATGAGTAATTATCCACACTTGGCACGAATTTTAACTTAGGTACATGAAAGGGAAAAAATGAACAACTTGTCTGCCTGGATCTTTCATTGCCAAGGAACTGCACAAAACATTTGATATATGCATGACATTAATATAATCAAATAGGATGATGCGACGAGGATGTCTAGAGCTCCGAATTTTACATACTTTTAAATGGTCTGCGGAATGAACTCCTGGTCGATATATTTGGAGAAATCTGAAATTAAAATAGGAATATTGTGTGGTATTCATTAATCGAGGGAAACGAAATAATAGGACGGATATTACTAGAATGTCCCCATTCAATTTATTGTAGAGTTACATGCTGGCTAACACTAAGAGAGATCATCGCGAGCTGTGCAATCTAAGTCATATTTCAACACATGCCTTAGGATTGATTACCAAGATATAAATCGACGGTGAGAGATGGTGAAAATCATTCAAGCCCACCTGGAATATGCGGAGCAGGGTCCAGTAATTCCATTGACCCAGCTGGTTGATGAAAGAAAGAGGGAAGATCGAGCGGCTACATCTCCTGTCACTCTGATATTAGCTCCTCGTCCTCCCGCCAGAGACACGAACAATACTTCAAGAGAGCTCCACTCGCGCCCCGCTAGAGAGAAGGAAGTCTGGGAAGGAGCAGAAGAAAACAATGTAGGCAAAAAGGTGAGATGGAGGAGTGCAGGGAATGAAGACTTGGAAAATAAGGAAAGGTGAAGTGGCGGAGAGCGAGCACGCGTGACGTGAGACTATGACGCCCGCCTGGGATAGGGAGGGGATGTGAGGGAGAAAGGTTATGAAGTGAGAGGGGGGGGGGACTGAATGAAGGGGGAAAAACTCGTCCTCCGTAGATGACCTGGCGGATTAGTGTGTTGGAATGGTGAAATGAGTGAAGGAGGAGGGGGGGATAAGTTTTTTGGGGGTGGAGGTTCTTTCACGCTGACCTATCCGATGGCTTCGTTCGTTGGAGGGGAAATAAGCAAAGGGGTGGGAGTGATTTCAATGAGCGCGGCAGCATTCGACCACGGCGAACGCAGCGACTGAGTGTGGTTCAAGCCGAGTCCCAAGGTAGTAGGCTGCCCTTCAAAGCGGAGTGATTTTTGGCTGCTGTACTTCAATTTGACAAAAGGCTTTTCGGGGACGGTGTTGTGGGGCATTTTCTAAACTCTCTTTATTTTGGACAAGGGTGGGGAGGCCCGTGCCGAGGGTATTTCCTACGAAGCAAGCCTTTACAGACACAGGTGAGAAGGTAGGAAGGATTTCTATCTCCTTTTCGAAGGTAGTCTACGCGAAGAAGGCAATGGTTCCCTTAGTTTTGGTCGCTCAAACGAATGCAGTATAGAATTCGAATTAGACTTTTTTCCACTCTCAAAAGGAAGCGCAAGCCATCACGGCAAATGAGTCCGAAGACTTACGGCGACTCTCTCTCCGGGTCATAAATCTTCCAAAAAGATTCATTACTCAATTGCTTCAATAATTTTAATTAAGAAAATCTATATGAGCTTTTATCACCAAAGAACGACGCTGAACAAATGTTCAATTACGAAAATATCACTCAGAGTTGTCCAAGAACTTGTAAACCTTTCAAAAGAGTTAAGAAACCTTTGTTTCATTCAATTAAAAAATAGCATTCTAGGTGGGGTACCTCTGCTATCAGTGGCACCGTTTCACGGTAAGAGAGATCATGCCAATTCAATTGGAGAGATTAAGGGCAGAAGTAATGGATGTAATTTTTCCTACCATCGATAAGGGATCAGAATAAAATCTTTTTCGGACCACTGTAGGAGGAAAAGGTGTTTTGGGACGAGGATAGTCTGGTGTTTAATCACCCACCGCCACACACCCTAGTGATGATTCGCAAGGTACTAAATAAAACCAAAAGTAAGTAACTAAGGGCCTTGAATATTCTGATAATGATCGTTCTTCGTGTTTCGCCAACAAATGTATCCCTTCGGTCGATGCACTTTTCATTTAATGCTTATTTTTTTGAAGCCATGCTGTTAATGGAGTGTTAATTTGTCAATGCAGCAACATACATACTACTTGAGAATCTCCAGCTTTTCCTCTATACCTTCTCTATCAGAAATCGTTTCTGCAGAAACCTGTCGTGAAATCACATTATAATGACGTAAGTGGATGCCATAAATTGGTCGAAAATCGGTCGTAAATAAAGCTCCCATTCGCCCAGCCGTTAGTCTGGTATACCATACAGCTGGAGGATTTTTATCAGCGTTTGTCTATCCGGGCATCGATATATTTCTTGTATATTTTTAGGAGGTAACTACATAGGCTCTTCAGGTTAATGAATACCTACCCGCTTCACCAGTTTTTGTGTTATCGTAGATTTGTCGAAGATAATTTCTTCCAGTGGAATCTCATTATTTTACCAACACAGCACCTTGAAATCGTCATTTATTTTCATTTTTTCCCGTTGTCACTCAAAATATATCGGTTGTTCAGTTATCGCTGATTTTTCTTTCCGTAGCTTTCATTGAAATAATACATTAAAAGGATAAATTACCAGTATATTCGCAAGTGATTTTCATTTTGGGAGATATAATCCAGAGTGTTCTGAAAAACAATTCATTCTCTGCTTGCTCCTGGAAGCCATATCATTAAGAAAACTCGTAAACGTCTCCTCTTCACACACTTCGCCGCCTGTGGCCGTTAGTCATCACATTGCTTCATTGAGCAGTGTGGTAGGTTTGCATTTGGTCCTTTTTCGGCTTGAAACTTTTCACTTGAGATCAGTTTGCCGTCTTTTCGTCATTTTGCGTTGATGGACATCTTCTCTCCCCCGTCATGACCCCCTCTCCTCCACTCCTCCACCTGCAATGCCTCTTTTTCATAATGGAGTGGCAAATATACGGAGGTAGGGAGTGGCTGTTATTTCTGCACAACTATTTGGAGACTTTAATTGAATCGTTGCCGTCATCTAGCAAAATTCAATTCTCTGCCGACCCGTACGCACACCTTTCTCTGTTCATACTCATCACAAATCACCTGAACCTCTTGCTAATCAAAGGCCTCCACAAATGGTGGCCGAGCCACGCACCGTCCCTTGTACTGATTACTGCAAGAGCATGCTAAGCCTGCGGCGAAAAAGTTGAATATTGAAGCATTTGATTTCCTTGGAGAAATCCTTACCCTTCCAAACCGCAGCAAACTATTTGTGTCCTTGGTAATTAAGTAGGATTTCTTCGTCTATGGTCGCCTCAATAGATCATAGCCATTGGCATGGAATCAGTGTTCAAAATTTCCTTTATCTCCTCAACTCATTGTGAAACTCCTTCCATGCTTTTCGCCTCGTATTTACCCCCTGTCACACAGCCTAGAGGTGACTTGTAGGGTATATTTATATAAATATTGAAATTGACAAAACAATTAAACAATGTTATTAAATTTTTAGGATTATATAATTTTTAGGGCCATAAAACATCTCGTATTTCATGATGGCTAAATTTACTGTTTTCATCGTCTTCGTTTGGGTCTATTCGGCTTTTATATAGATTCCCATTTGTGTTACTGTTCATTGTTTTAACAAATTGTTCATGAATTCACACCGACTCGCAATATTAAGTTAATGGCATTGAGGTTAATTTTAATTGCATTAATCGCGGTGTCAATAATGCCTTGTCTACGGAAATTGTGCAGGATTTCTATTGAAGACAATTGAATTTTCGAGGATTCAGTGAAGTCATTAAGTGATAATGAATTTAAATAATGGACGATAATCTTAAATCCTATTCCCTACCTTCGCATCCTCTCCCATTCGCCGTTCTGTCACTGTCTTCGACATCCCTTCTTCCCCTTTCCTCCCTTCGTCCGACAATGAAAGCTTGGCAGTTCGCCTTAGTCTTTGTCCGGCTCATTTTCCCTGTTACCCAGGAAACCTATACCCAGAAAATCTGCACACACATCATCATGATTTTAATAAGAAGATTCTCCATCCTTAATCCTCGTCGTTTATGTGAAAGATGGCAATGGTTTCGTTACAGCATTACCCAGAGCACTTATGTCAGATATGTATTATGTCTTGTCCTTAACTTTGGTTTTTGACTTATATGAGCACTTATCCCTCAGTCTATTGATATTTATTGCCCTAATGTATATATTTAAACTTCTACTACTTTTTGAACATTTGCTAACTATATATATATATATATATGTATGTATATGTATATATAGTATATAAAAGGCAGAAAATAAGGGAAAACGAAGAAGTTTGTCCGGTCACTTTATTTCCAATAGAATGAAATATTAAAATACCATTTGATTAGGGTGGTATGATAGGGAGGTAATTTATATCTTTAAAATACTGCCAGTCTGAGCTAACATAACAAATGTATTACGTGTGATAAATGAACAGACGGAAAAATGGAAAAAACATTGATAGGCGTTCTAATCAATGTTGACTACGTTCTTGTATTTTCTCCGTGGCAGGGGGTTAAAATCACACCATAGGAATTTTGACAAGAATATTTTGACCCCTACCCCCGTCGGACAGTATAATTCTGAGTCATTATTGTTCGTGGAATAATTTAAATGTTCAATTTATCTGTTTTTCACTTTATCTTTCTAATTTTATTGACATGTACTCACTTGCCGTAGTGCGACTGAGGTAATGACTAATATAGGGTGGCCGTTCTGAAGCGACCTTTGGTGGAATAACGTTGCAAAACCCTGATTCAAAACCGATGCGTTAATCTCGAATTGAAAAGTTTATGATTGTCGCCAATATCCATCTGTACAATGTCTCCCTCTCTATCGATTTACCTCTCGATCTCTCTCCCTCGATCCCTCTATCAATCTCACTCTTAGCATTTCTCTCTCTCTCGATCTTTCTCTCAATTTCTCTCTCCAGAATTTCTCTCTCTCCCTCTCGATCTTTCTCTCCAGGCCTTCTCTCTCGATCTATCTCTCCCAATCCTTCTCACTCGATCTCTCTGCTTCTTTTCTTTACCTCATGTGATGAGGGCGTCATTCGAACGTCGTGCTCTACCATCCCTAATCCTACTACTCTTGATTCGTGTTTTTTCTCCTTCATTTCCTTTGATGATATGGGAAAAAAATACACGCTGGTGTTCACGTTCACTCTATCCCGATGGAATCATAGGGAGGTCCCTCTCATTTCCACCATGCAGATATTCCTTCAAACGTTGCTTTTGTCGCTTGTCCATTTATTCTGATTCATACTTGCCATTAAAGAATCACGTGCATTTTTCCTCAGGCATTAGTAAGTATCTATTTCGAGTCTTCAAATTTTCTATCCCGAACTGCCCCCTCTATTAATGGGGAAAATTTTAATATTTTCTTTGGAATCAAAGTTATCTTAACTTTTAGTCTTTTCTCCGGTTGAAAGGCTTGAAGAAAATTGAGCATACCATTTGCTGTCAGGAAATGTTGGCTTGATGGTAGAAAGATTCACCTACTTACCAAGGAGATGCCTAATCACTGACTCACGGATTCCTTTGTCCCTCACTCGAACACCACTCTTGACCATATTAGGTGAAAGAGAAACAATATTAGGAAGGCTGGTAACCTCCCACCCCCTGCCACATGTCATTGCGACGACTTACGGGGTACTTCGTAGATGTGTACAGATGTAGAAGACTATGCTTTTACTCGCCAACGAGTGTAAATGCAGGAAAACCGCCGAATATTGGAATAATATTTCTATTGGTGAATTACCAGCCAGGATAAAAGAACATATCAAATCTGTACTATTTGCTTTGCCATATATACGCCTTCCGATCCACTTTGCCCGTCTCTTCCTTGCCTCTCTCTGCGCACGTCACCCCCACGTCGTCCTCTTGCTCAATAGCCATTGGTTCAAGCAAACTCCACCCTTTGATTGTCGGCGACTGAATGTCGAAGAAAGTCTTTCGGGGAACACCTTTTAAAAAATATTTAAAACGCGGAAGACCAACAGTTTGACTAATAAGTATTACCAAAATTTACGCTATAGAAAGGCTGAAATACTGGAGGGAATCAGATGCTCTCGCAAAATAGTCAACTCATTGTCAAAATATTACTATAGGTAATATACCGTTTAAGGTAGGTTAAGCATACACACTCAAACGACCAAATAGTTCCCTTGTTTCTCCAAACTAAATACAACCTAACATCGTACTCTACATTAGGTCCCTCTTCATCTCTGAACACTTCCTTCCTCCCTTCATTCCGTCCATTGGAGGTGTGGACGATTACACAGGCCAACAGTGTTTTTGGTGCCGGAGCTTTTAATGTTGATTTAAAGAACAATTGGGGTGCTGAATCCAATTATGACACTAGTTTTTTCCTATCAGCTATAGTTTTCAAGATATAGATATGTTGTTACTTACGTAAAAAAATCTTCTACATGATCATATGGGAATATTATATTAATAATTATCTCATTGGCCTACAATATAGAAATATACATAAAACTTATTGACAGTTTATTGAAAATAAAAGGAACACCGCAGAGTGGTTATAAATTAGTATACTTATAGATTTATTTAACTTTGAAAATTATTTTCCGGAATATATCAACTATTAAAACAACTAATCGTAAGATGTGCCATATCTAAAAAAGTAGAGCTGTTAAATAAAAACGGATTTCATTTTTGGATTCAGCTCTACAAATATAGTTAAAATCATTACAAAGATTCCCGGCACCAAAAAAAAAATTTTTTTTGTAGGCCTGTGTTATCAAGTATGACCATGTTGAACAGGATTGAATGGGAGATTCGGAGGATGTTCAGGGAGTATGGATTACTAATGAGTCACGAATGATATTGCTGATATGCTTTGTTCAGGACATTGTGGTGATATTCTGCGTATAGGCAAATGAAAGAGATATGAAACAATTAGATTGTACAACTTTTTATTCAAATAATCTGGAATAGATTCAGAAAAGAGATATATTTAAGATATTTTCTCATTATTCTTCCAATATTTGGTACATTCCTTGAGTTTTCCTATTTTCCATGACTCGAATGTTCCCTGGTGGGTGGATTCCGGAAGGTCCTTAAGGGTACGCGTGTAAATTTTTTTGACTTCCCTTAGGATACCATCGTGGTGTCCTTTGAGAGAGAGAGGATTTCAAGTTAGCGGTGCCTAGCAGAGCGACAAAATATCTAAAATATCTTTCCATAAATTCTGATGGGCCTCTTGCCATCAGAAAAGTGAAAATGCAAATTACTTCATTTTAAAATATTTCTTTATTTAAATCAATCTTGACATCTCTTACAAATTAAAATTTTATTAGAACAATAAATACATATTGATAAGCATGAACATGGTATATAGGATTGATTGAAAATTAGTATGGATGTTCATATGCATAATCGCCAGTGAATTCAGGAGGACCCTGGGAATTCTCTTTTTAGTATGCCATGATATCAGTGTAATACAATTCCTGCTTACCCATCTCAATAGGAACACATTTCGGCGTTCTAATGAATTCAGCTTATTCAAGAGTGCATTGGCATTTCTTCCCAATGCTCCCTTTTTTTCCTCCAATGCCTGTTCACGGGCCCTCATGGCCATTTCATATATCCACTGGGCCCATTGGTACTTCCTATGAGCAAGGCTCAAATGTTGCCTGAGATTTCTTCTGTTTGTAGCCAGCTTCTGACTGAACTCACCAATGCCATCAGCCTTAATCTGTTCCTTTGCGCGTTGAATGATTTCTTGGACATTTCTAGACTAAATATGGAAGAATACGCTGCTTAGAAATGGTCCTCCATTAAAAAATGAATTTTATAATGGTGATAGCAATAAAAAAAGTAAAAATTGAAGAGGTGACTTTTTTGAAAACTCTTTGCTATCCACTGTAATACTATTCTCATGAATATCGAATGTGTATATTGGATATAAATGGTATAAAATTCATGATAAAGTGAATGTCAAATTCAAGCACAGAGAAGAAAATTGTCTAGGAGAAATCAATGGGTGGTAGTATAAAAAATGGCAATATGCGGAGGCTTTGCAAACTGTATAGTCATTAAAAGTTTAGTTACTATACGTACTTTAGTGGATTGGCCTCTTCATATGTCTCGAGGATCGGTACTGGGAATGCATTGATGTTGGGTCGCTCCAACCCTTGCTCGTTGCCAGTGAACGGGGAACTGTTCGCCAAGGCATGGTTTTCGTCCAGTCGTATTTCTACTCAAGTCCTCTCCACTTCTTTCTTGAGTTTTCGGGTGACCCCCTCTTCGTATGCCGCCACCAGCACCTCCTGACATGCTCACGTAGCCGTAAGTACCCGGTCGCCCAGGGAGAACTCTGGTGGCAACATAGAGTCGCACTTCTTTAGAGGAGTGACTCACTTGGGGGTCCTTCGGATGGTTTGCAGGCGATGGCTTGCGTCCTTCGATCAGTTTCGTCACCCAGGAAGGAATCTGGAAGGTACTTTCCTATTTGGGTTCATATTCTTCAAACGGCTGCTCTTCCCAGTTGAAGTATGCATCGGTCGGTGGTGGAGGCAGCGCCTCGTGTGCATTTGGGGGATCACTGAGGTACAATTCCCTCAGAGTCCCTAGAGACATGTCTAGAAGAAGGCTGACGAAGTACATGTTTCGAATTCTCATCCCCGTTACGCAACGGGGATTTAATTTGATCAAAAATCTGATCCATGCCCCCGCTTGTTTGCGCAATTGTTTGGGCAACTTCTGCAGACACCATTCGGGGTGCGTCAAACAATAGAAATAAACATTCCGACCTCTTTCATCTTCAGAGCACTGTTTCCCGTAGAGGACATCTCTTATATATACATGACGTCATGTTAGCGATTTCACTTGTAACGTACTATATATTGTAACAAGCGATAAAGCGAACCGAAATGTTAACTGCTCTTCACAATTTCACCACTGATTGCTTTATGAGTATCGGTAACGGCTCATGTTTCTCGACACCATTGTTGCGAAGGCTCCTTGGTTACCATTGTTTGAATTACCGTAATCATAAATAAATGTATGCGTTAAAATAAATGAATAAAATATATATAATTTCTTTGAAGATAAAGATGACCATGTCGCGTTATTCCCGACAATAATAAAATGGGGAACATCTATGAATGTAATAGGTACACGCTGTGGAAAATAGGGGTATGCATAAGTTTAAATTGCCACAAAACACTCTCCAAATCTGGAGTCCATACGACCACCTTGCGTGTGCCCTTGAGCCAAGTGGCGTGTAGGTGAATGAAAATAAAATGGATTGCATTTTTTAATATTACGTCCGAAATGCGTAGAACACCAATCGGTAATCAGTTTCTGAATGGCATGTGTTCCTGCCGTGTTTTAAGGTGTTTTCCAAACCTCCTTGTGTACTCACAGAAACAGCAGCTAACCATGTAATTCTCGTAGGCTTGTTAAGGCTTGTTGCATGATTGGTGTTTGGTCGCCCCCTTCTTCAAGTGGTTTTTGGTGGGTCGTGTGGCGTTAGGTTCATATGGAAATTGAGGGTTGATATGGAGATGATGATCTAACACCCCCTGCCACACATTCTTGCGACGGATTGCGGAGCACAGAACCTGGTTACTCTTCTAATCCCTGAAATTACACGATGGTGTACATGGTAATGCTCTCCGCTGCAATTATCTCTTGCTGGCCAACGGCCTAGATGCAATTAAGAAATGGCAATTGCAATTTAATTTGAATAAATGCGCATGTATGCATTTTTAGGAAAGAATTAATTCCCTCCCTTATTGTTACGAAGTGAAACAAACCATAATCGCGAGGGTAGATTCCTTTCAATACTTGGGTGTAACAATTACTCACGATCTGTCCTGGGGAAAACACATACGAGAAATATGCGGTCGTGCTAATAAAAAATTGGATTGATGAGATTAGTGCCAAGTAAATGCGACGAAAAAGTGAAGGAACGATGTTTCCGTGCCTTGGTCAGGCTTTACTTAGAGTGTGCTGCCAGTGTATGGGACCCTCCGAATATATAAATTTGATTTCTGAATTGGATCGAGTTCAGCGGATCGGGGCTAGATTAGTCCAACATTGTTATGACCAACGCAGCAGCGTATCTAATTGGCTAGAAATTTAATTTGGGAATCTCTTACACAGCGGTGTTTACAATAAAGATTAAACCTATTAAAAACATTTAAAGATGCGCCCTTTTCCGAGGACATCAAGAATATAATACGAACCCCAACGAATTACGGTCGGAGGGGTCACGAATATAAGATTAGAGAGATTGTTTGTAGTCGTAATCCCCCAAGAGTCAGTTCGACACAATAGGTATTAATGTACCGGTTAGGGACTACCCGAGGATATGTGTATATACATTTTTTTAATAGTTTCCCCTCACTTTTCCCATTCCATGCCAAAGGCCTAACAAGGATCGATCGGAAACTAATGAAGATTATTAGGAATGTTGGCCCCGTTTAAAATGGAACGGGCCGAGGGAATTCGAACTGGCGGCGAGTTCGAAGTCTCCGCAAGCCGTGCCCTCGTGGGGTGGCTGGGAGACCGTGAACTGGCCTGTTGGATGGGCCGTAGGGAGTGCACGAAGGGTCGTTCTCTTCTCTCGCGGCGCCCATTTGACTCCCGTGACGGCCATTTCGGAGCAATCATCAGTCATCGCCTTCACACCCCTCCCTTCCCTCCCGCCCTGTTGGTCAACTCCTCCTCACCGCGACAGGCCGTTCTGCGACCTATTTCGCTGCATCCGGCTGACCCTCCTTCCTCCTCACGAGGGCCTCCCTCCTTCTCCCTCATTCTTATTTCACCCCCTTCCCTCTTTGCATTAGGTTTCCCACCCTCCTCCTCCTGTGTGCGGCTATCCTTTCAATCCTGGTTGGCCTCCTCCTTCCCAAAATGTTCTCCCCCCCCTCCCAATCAACCCACCCCTTTAGTTTTTCACTCGCTTTCCCTTCTCCTTCATCCCCTCCCGCCCACCCCCTTCTAGCTCTTCCGTATTTAAAGGCAAGCGGGACACAATGAAGGTCTTTCGCTCCCTCAGTTTTGCTCGGTGCAGGAAGTTGTCCGTGTCAGTTCGCTAGATTTGGTGTCCAGAGTCGTCGTTTGGGTCGCACGAGGAGGAGCCTTCATCCTTCGAGGAAGATGTGAGTAATTCAGTTGCCTGTATTTTCTCCTGATTCATGATTTCTCTAAGGCAATGTTCGCACAGCCACATTTTCATGACAAAAAACGCTTCACGGCGGTATATATATATAGTTTTAGTTAATGGAGAAAACGAAGAATTTCTGTATTCCATGCCTCCATGCACTAATGGAATGCATTTTTCTAACCAACTCTACGCAATTCATGCCACGTTGAACGTCAGTCATCGTAAGAGATCTCATGCAAGTATCGTTATCGGTTGGAACTAACGTTATAAATGAATTAAGTCAATTGTAATTAGGGCGATATTTCACAATTATGTATTTTTCATTATTTAAAATTGTAATTTGTTCTGTTTCAGTGGTGACAAATCCCTAGCACACTACTACCATATTTTACATTCCTCACAGCCTGGGGTTATTTCTCTCAGAAGTGTGAAACTCATCCTTTTGTGTCACAGTGTTATATACTCGTATGAATTGTTTCTTCACGTACAATCGATGGTTTTGAGGTTTTTTTCAATTACAAATTGCCAGTTTACATTCTACGTAACTCCTGTCGAATTTTCCAGAAATGGCGTCGCTAACATAACATCATATACGCTTACTGAATTGCATTCTCTGTTCTGAATAACCACATTTCCATTTATCAATTCTGCGCCATAGTTTTTGTTGCTGGTCGTTGGTTCAAGGATTCCTAAGTTGAGGTCTGTTCATCTACGCACGTTCCCTACGTATGCCGAATTCCATCGCCATTTGACCAACTCGCAAGGTCGGCTACGCCCTCTGCCACTCGTCCCGAGTCTAGTCTGCCTATGTGTTGGGCTGGGCGCAGTGTTCCATCCAAAATGTATTTTCATCGCCGATGAATCAGTTTGTGGCTTCTAAATAACCATAGGTAGAAATTTCTGGAAGTTAATATATCATCCGAACAACCACCCTATTTTTCCTCCATATCAGAGTGTGAAGTAGTTAATTGTTTTTCCATTAATTATTCATTTGAAGACTCGCTTAAAGGGGCAGTGTTGCATTTCATTCAAAATTATTATCGTCGTAATTCTTCCACATGGTCATCATATACTGCCACTCTTCTTTCGCTCATTTAATTTCCCAAGTTCCTAATTCATTCCTTTATGACATTATGAAAAGCATTATGATGGGCCTAGAATTCGGATAATCTCGCTTTTCAATAACTCAAGCTGTTCGCTTTGGCTGTCGTAGTGAGAATTCGAAACCCTCCCCCTTCCTGCCGTTCTCCCTCTCGCCAAGAGCTCATCTCATTCCCCTCCCGTTTTTTCACCGCCCACGAGGCTTTCCTCACGCTCTCTTATCGCCCATCCCGATCCTTCGAGGTTCAACGCTGGAAGACAATTCATTCTCTGCTTATTCCTGGAAGCCCTATTGTGGAGGAACATCGTAAACGTCTCCTCTTCATACACTTCGCCGCCTATGGCCGTTTGCCATTACATTGCTTCATTGGGAATTGTGGTAGATTGGCATTTGGCCCTTTTTCGGCTTGAAACTTTTCACTTGTGATCACTTTAGTCTTTTTGTCATTTTTCGATGAGGGACGTATTCTCTCCCCGTCATGATTCGCTCTCCTCCACCTGCAATGCCTCTTTTTCATGATGGACCGGCAGATATACGGAGCTAGGGAGTGGTTGTTATTTCTGCATAACTATTTGGAGACTTTGATCGAATCGTTGGCTTCATTTACCAAATTCAATTCTCCGCCGACCCGTACGCACATCTTGCTCTATTCATACTCGTCAGAAAACACCAGAGCCTCTTGATACTCAAATGCCTACACACATGGTGGCCGAGCCACGCACCGTCTCCACCACTGATTGCTGCAACAGCATACTTAGGCTGCGGCGAAAAAAGTTCCCGAATATTGAAGCATTTGATTTCCTTGGAGAAATCATTACCCTTACAGATCGCAGCAAACAAGTGTCTCCTTGGTAATTAAGTAAGATTTCTTCATCTATGATCGTCTCAATAGGTCATAGCTAGTCAATTGGCATGGAATCAGTGTTCAAAATTTCCTTCATCTCCTAAAAATCATGGTGAAACTCCTTTTTAGGCTTTTCGGCCCCCTCCAATCATGCAAATACTTTCCGTTGTTGTATCTTCTCAGATTTTTTTACGAACATCGCACCGACCTTCAATGTGTCCATGCTGCACCATGACACTTATCTTTAATTTCAAAGATATCAGAAAGGCAGCTGTAAAATTTCAAGAGTTTACAACAGGGCTGCTTAGTATTAAACTGATTTCTTTCATTTCTTCCCCCGCCACAATTAGTATGCGGCGTTGTTGTCCGTGCCTCTTAGCTCATTTATCATCAGTTGGTGTTGACGTATTCAATTCTCCTCGCTTCACGGGCGTGTCTTTAAGCTGCCAATCGCCAACAATTCGTGTCGCTGTCCTCGTAGAGACGCTAATGCTTTACTTTTAATGTTTGCCTTGTATTTTGTTCTCGTTTTCGCCAGATTTTGTCTTCGTCTGACACGAAGTCGCCTGAAGTTTCACCTTATTAAACGCATGAAGGTATTTCATAATCAAATTCCCATGCCGCATGATTGGAGGCTTTTGTACGTACGTTGGAATCTTCTTCGTAATAATGCAGGGTACTGTTCTTCATTTCATGGAATTCAAATGTGCAGTGGCATAACTTGGTTCACCGTCGGTGGATAATCCTTTCCTGAATTATTTTCTTCTGTTTTTGTGAACTAAGGTCCTTCCTCAACATTTTCAGATCTTACCTAAACATACTCTTTTAACTTCCTATACGCGACACAGACATCAGCATCACCATTCAAAATGCTAGGCATTTCATAACACAACACAGCAGCACATACAATCACCACATCTACTCGCACGGAGCACAAGAGTTCCTGTGAAGAGGGGATCCGCCATGATGACCCCAATGATTGTTGTCAAGAAGAAAATGGTGTTAGTTTCTGTGATGCGTGGTGCATGGTCATTATGGTGTTTTTTAGTGAATAAGTGCTTGTGTGCGTGTGCACCGAGGGATCGTCGATGGAGAACGGTCTGCCGCCGTTGGACCTTGCAGATGTAACCAAGGTAAGGATTCGTCTCCTCTCCTTCCCCACTGCCCTTAGTTACAGGTTCAGTGTGTAGGACCCCCTTAGCTCGAGACAAGGCCTCCATCCTCGCGGTAGGGCCCCCGATGGGGCTTAAGGGACACAACCAATGCACTTAGAGAAATGGGGGGTGAATTAAAGTGACTCTTAAGCGATCAAATTAGGCAGGACATTTAAAGTGACTGGGGTATCACATTAAATTAGACATAGCATACACTGTGTGTCAGGTACAATTATCTATTAGTAACATAATGATAGGTAGGCGTTTAAAGAAATATTATTGTATTTATATAAGAAAGTATTACCTACATGTGGATTGTGCTTAATATTTTCTTATATTGCATCATCCCATCGCTCTCTTTCCTCCTGTTCCATTATCAATCATCCTTCTTCACGTTCCTTCCACTGCATTTTCCGAAGGCAGCGGATTCCTGTTTTAATGGACCGCTGTAACATGGTATCAGTAGGACGTACCTCTCTGTAGTTTCTGCATGAGGGACGTGATGGACCGGCCATCGGCCTTCGTCCTCACTTTTTGACGAATGCCGGAAAATGGGTTCCAACGAGCTGTGCGCGATACCTCTTTGGGTCAGCAAAAGGAAACTCGTGCAATCTTTCTCTCCTTCTCTTCATTCTTCCTTCCTTCATCATTCCATTTGAATGTTGCATGAACAGTTCCGGTCATTTCAGTAAATATTCGAATAAATATAGGTTATATCTATTTGCTTGCTGAAGATCACCTAGCCAGTCTCCGTCGAAAGGGAATGTCTACGCCATATAGTGCACCTTTGTCTTATTTATCGCAATACACCATGACGTATTCCATACGCGTCCCCTTTGCTGTCATTTTCTTCTTTCACACATTTTTCGCCTTACAAACGAAGTAAAATTTTAAAATATATCGCTTAGTTTTAATTTGTTTTAATATGACGCCTTTTCGTTGTTCCGTCGATAATTAAGTTTCTGGGTAACTTAAAAATTCTTGCGTGTGTGCATTATCAACGGAAGAATTAAGGAAAGTCCCCACACTTTTTGTTGCTGGCTATGGACAATTAGTCACCTTACATTTTCCCTCAAATTAAACAAGATAGAGAATTACGAAGTTGTCCTTAGAACCCATAACATAATACGAATGTTCATTAAAGTATGCTGGTCACCTACATCAAGTTTTCCTGTAGAACTGTAAACGACGTTTCCCTAACGGATGAGATTCCATTTCATAACTATTGCAGTGACCAATCGTACGAAAATTGACCGCAAAGTGACCGCAGTACAAGTCACAATTAAAGTGCTTTTATTGTGAATGTATTCACCCGAGCAATTGGGCCTTCAAAGTTTACGTAATTGAAATTGTTTTCCCAATAGCAGTCCTTATTGTCCAAGCACTGCTTTCATATATCGAACTTACCTATGTAAATTGAGTCTCAGTGAAGAAGAGTTGACAACTACATCTACTTAGTACCTCGTAAGCCGCCGCAAGGGCGTGTGGCGGGGGGTGTTAAGTCACCACCCGTAATTGAAGAAAAGCCGCATGTAAAGCCAATTTCATCTGTAGTCCACCCAAAATATGGTATACATTCATGCAAGAACCCTCTCAACCTACACACATGCAAACACACAAACTACCAACCAATATACACTTGCACCTACAAACATGCTTGTGAATAGTGTAATAATTTAAATATTCTGACCACGAGAATTTCAATTTTTTTTAAAGTGATAACCATGTGATTCTTCTTGTGGGCTTGGAGTCCTGGAATACATCCTCATGTTTGCTAAATATTCTTTTAACATTCAGCTGTATCCGTCTTCGGTAGAATTGAGAAACACCTCTTTATTACCAACCTTAGGGTATCTTCTTTTATTTCTATTAATTCCTTCCTGAAAACCCTGAATCAGATGAGCCTACCCTGGATTTATGATCCTACTTTTCCATTAACCGGACATTGCTGCATCTAAATTTATTTCCTTTACCCGCCACTAAGTTTCTATATTATTTGTGCTCACCATATGTTCAGATGAAAATTCTCTGCATATCAGTAGAGACAAATCGGCCATGGTTGAAACGAATAACTGCTACAATCGGAAGAGGAGCTTAGTGGCTAACAATTTGAAAACTAGAATGGATATAATAGTTATACTTTACCATTACTGACGTCATCATTTTACATTTTGGATGAACAATTTAATGTAGTCAGTCCTGTGGAATACTTATACTTTTTCGAAATATATAAATTATATTTTACTATGAGGACTGTAAAATATATTCTTCAAATAAATTTCATTTAGGTAAGTTTAAGTAGTCTATGTCTAACCTTGTCGGCCTAAGTTCTTTACCATACAGTGTTTCTATATATTCCTTCCATCTCTCTTGTATTTTTCCTGGTTCAACTATTATCTTACCCCATTTATCTTTAACTGTTAGCACAACTCTTGCCTTCTATCGGGAAGTAAGAAGGCAAGAGCTGTGCTAACAGTTAAAGATAAATGGGGTAAGATAATAGTTGAACCAGGAAAAATACAAGAGAGATGGGGGGAATATATAGAAACACTGTATGGTAAAGAACTTAGGCCGACAGGGTTAGACATAGAAAAGGAACATGACGTAGAAGAAGATAGCTTAGGTCCAGGCATACTCGACGATGAAATAGAAAGGGCATTAAAGGAGATGAAAGCAAATAAGGCCGTGGGGGTGGACAACATTCCTGTAGAAATGTTGAAATGGTTAGGAAAAGGTGGGAAGAAGGCCATATATGGACTGATTCGTAGTATCTATGAGAAAGGAATCTGGCCGGAAGATTTTGTGAGATCGGTGTTAGTTCCTATTCCAAAAAAGGCAAAGGCTTCGTCATGTGAGGATTACAGAACAATAAGTTTGATATCCCACGCAGCTAAAGTTATTCTCAGGATCATCAACAAAAGGATAGAGAGTAAGGCAAATGATTACTTAGGGGATGATCAGTTTGGGTTCAGGAAAGGAAGAGGTACGCGTGATGCCATTGCAGTAATGAGATCACTAGTCGAGAGGAATATAGAATACAATCAGGACGTTTTTGCCTGTTTTGTAGATTTCGAAAAAGCGTTTGATAGAGTGAATTGGGAAAAATTAATGCGTGTATTGCAGAAAATACGAATGGATTGGAGGGACAGGAGACTGATCCGCAACCTGTACATGTCTCAGACTGCTCAGGTGCGAGTGGGGAACGGAGAGTCTGGATGGGCAGTGTTAGGAAGAGGTGTAAGGCAGGGTTGCCCATTGTCACCGGTACTGTTCAACGTATATGTAGAGGAAATGATTAGAGGCATGGGAAGAACTGGAGGTAGGAATGAAAGTTGGAGGGGAACTCGTAAAATCGGTTAGGTTTGCTGATGACCAAGCATTAGTTGCTCAGTCAGCCAAGGGGTTGCAAGCATTGTTGAGTGAATTGGAGGTTCAGTGCGATAAATATGGGATTAGAATCAATATTAATAAAACAAAGGTTATGCGATTTTCCAGAAAGAAAAAGGCTAAGCTAAATATTAAAATAGGCGGGGAAAGAATAGAGCAGGTAGAGCAGTTTACATATCTCGGAAGTGTTTTGGACCAATACGGTCAAAGTGGTAGGGACGTAAGGAGAAGAATTGCGCTAGGCAAGGAGGCTTTCTCAAGGAGGAGGGAGTTGATGACGGGGACGTTGAGTAGGGATGTTAAGACAAGACTCGTAAAAACTCTGATATGGAGCGTAGCTATGTACGGCGCGGAAACGTGGTCGCTGAAGCAGGAGGATAGACGTAGATTGGAGGCTTTTGAAATGTGGGTGTGGAGAAGAATGGAGAAGGTGAAATGGACCGAAAGGAAAACAAATGAGGAAGTACTGGAAATGGTGGGTGAGGAGAGGGGTTTGTTGAGAGAAATCCTATGGAGGCAGGAAAAATGGATGAAAGGCGTATTGAGCGGTAGTGGAATGTTGAAGAGGGTAATAGAGGGGAGAATGTTGGGCAAGCGAGGTAAGGGTAGGAACAGGATAGGGATGTTGGACGGGATGAAGGGAGGAAAGAAGTACACCGAGATGAAGAGGGACCTGATATAGATTAGTTTGCTAGGTGGGGAGTCACAAAATGTTTATTTGATAGTTGTGTCCATCCAAAAACCTACCTTAACCGGTAGATTACCTAATAAATAAAAATTAGGTAAGTTATGAAACTAAACCCCTTCTACATCAGAATCGGAATAGACAGTCCTGTTGATTGGTTAAAAGTCGTTGTTGCATGGCGTTCGACGTTAGGCGAAGAATTAGTTGCTAGACTTGAGTACGGAATAATTCCTTCGTTAGTTGGACGACACAATAATTTGAGATTCCAGTGTTTTAGAAAAAACCACATAATTAATTGGTACAGACATGTTCAATGTTGTTACTTTCTACGCCCCGGCATGTCGCAAAGGAAAATGGAAATTATAATTCTCATTCATTTTGTAAATTTAATTGGACCGCTGCGTAGAATTTTGGAGATGCTTTCAGTATTGATACATTGTCCAAGTTTATGGTGTATTTTTTCTTCCTCCAAGACATAAAACTTAAGCACGTATTCACAGCATTAATAAGATAGCCCATGATAAGATACTTGCTGATATTGTAAGAAAATATTTGATATTGACGATCGCAGGAATGGCACTTGTAGTAACAATTCCAAGCAATAGCTACCGTGAAATGTACTTTTTGCTTCCTTCGAACTAAATTTGAGACCAAATACACCATTAGTGAGCAGAAAGCCATTTTTATCGTCGCGTATTATCAAAACAATTTCTTGTCCATTCCCTTATTGCTGCTCGTTTCTTTCACTCAAACTAAAAGATCAATTTTGATAGCGGTACTATCAATGGCTTGCGTAGGAGAGACCCGTGATGTAAACACATGCCGTCTTTATTATACACCTGTAGGTCAAATACACGGATGAGCTAATTTAAACGAATCGACCTGAAATATATAATACGCATATTGGTTAATGCTGCCTACAAAGTAATCAGTTTCCATTGCAATGCTCTACAATTTCCGTTAAAATCAAAAAGTTACAGCTTGTAATCCATCGGTAATATATGTAACTTACCAAGAAAGGTAGCGTTGCAGCGACTATACTGCACCTACCCGCTCTACGTAATTCATTCTCCTTAGTGGGATATAATTCGACTGGAGAGAATTCTAGTGTTGTTACGGAGGCATTAACGTAAGGAATGTTTATATCTAGAGGACAGGGGAGAAATACGGCCACGTATACCTACCAATTGCCTACGCAATTGTTTTTTTTCAGTCCCTAGTCTTAGAGGACAACCTCTATAATCCGGTTTTATAAGAAACAAATGCGTTGAAAAAAACCTTGAGCACTGGGCCATTAGGTATTCCCCTCTGTAATAGTGAGAAAGCTTACGACACTTTGTATCCATCTCGTCTTCAGTTATATGATAACTAAACATTACTTGATAACTATATAGAACTACGAATGGTGTTTTTCTAAACAGTTAAAAAGGCACGTCCATAGAGGAACTAAAGAACTGTAACATTTCAGGAATTAAACATAAACAAAATTAAAGAACAGCTCTCACCATTATTGATATTATATTAAATAAAAATTCTTGCCTTGCTAAATGTTAGTGAACAGTACACTTCATTACACCAATGACACTAGCGGCCAGTTTATCCGTTAAATATGAGTGCACTCCTCTCTGCCATTACCAAACATTCATAATCTACCCCTCCTTTACTGCCGCCATATACCAGGAAAACCTAATTCCTTTATTCAGAAAAGGGAACTCTCGTCTAGATTACGACACGAAAATGTAGAATTCTGGCCCAAATTGTGGACCTTAGGATTTTCTTTTTCTCGTGTGATCATTCAACTCCGGTGTAAGACTTTACACAATGGACTTCTCATTTGAAAAAGCCAGCAAGAGACTCTACACAAATATTTCACACACTGCTCAAGAGCCGTAAGTTTAGTATTTCGTGACAGAAAGTTCTAAATTCTGAATTGGCCTCAAACTTATTGCTGAAAATACTTGGATATACTATATATAACTTCAGTTTTAGTAGTGATAGTTTGCCACGATAAAACACCGAAATATTTTCAAATATTGGTAGTGACGCCCTTTACACGCAAAATACTTTCTTTAAAAATTGCATTGTGTATAAATCGGCGACATGGTTCACACCAGGGCGCATACAAGATGCATGAACACTTGGTGCTTAAACCAGGCGTGAAGAGAAAATACAAATTGTAATACTTGGCCCCCTAAAAAATGATGGATGGAAAATAAATGCTTAAACTCGAATACGTCACAATATAGTGGTATTCTAATAAATCAAAAGGAAAGAAAGACTATATAGTAAGAAATGGTAAGTAGAAATTTTAACTTTTGCAGGTATGTCACTGCTCAGGTAAGTACTCGCTCGTAATAAAATTGACTCCTGTCGCAACCACTAAATACTTTAGAATCATGAAACCTATTCGCGAGAGCAAATCTTTGGGTATTAAACGACTGGCGAAACTTTAATTTTTCTATGCCACATATAATGGTAATGGGCTTCGGCTCTTTCCCATATGCTTCCAATAATACTCGAATAGTGAGAGTGCTCATTTTCTAATACCGTATCAATTTCAGTGGAATTTCAAGAAAAAACGGGAGATGTCGCAACAGTAACTTTTAACGGAGTAGTATGCTAACATGCATTTGAATGCAACAATATCAGTCGACATTCACACGGTGGATGACGACATAGGACGGTCTTCTTCTTGAAGAACAAGAAACCAGATCCAGTGTTGAGAATCGGCGAATGAAGAAAGAACCGCGGAGGAATGAAAAGGTAAGGGTGCGGGGTATAAGCACCATTTTGAACCGGCAAGATGAAGAAATGAAGGTAAAAAGTTTTAAGATGTTAGTTTTCCGTGGTTTATTACGGATGTTTTTATCCATCAAAATTTCGTTTTCGAATTCTTCGCATGGATCTATTCGGCTTGAGTGTAGATATCTCACTCGTTAGTTATTCTTATTCGTTACAATTTATCACAACTTAATAGCGTATCGAAATGTAAATTTAATGGCGTTGAAGTCCCTCTTACTTGAATTAATTTGGGTAATACCACCTTACCCGGAGACTACTGAATTTACGAGGAAGAAGTGGAGTCTAGAAGTGATGGAACATTGACATAATGGATGATTTACATTCAAATAGTCTCTAATTGTAATAAAGCATTGGCGAACCATATCAAGGAGACATTAGTACCCCCAAAAGGTTACACGTTAATTAGCAGAATACCCACCAAAAGCTTAACAAATGGAAATTGTGAAGACCGTTGATTTTTTTTTAACGGATAGGAGGTATACTTTTGTCCATAGATCAATATTTAGGCCTTCCTCCTCGGTTCACAAAGCATGATTTTATAGCATTATTAACATAGCTTTATTAAAAAATTCTAGGCAATTATTACCGCAAAATGTAAATTTAGTTTCTTTCGTCAACTATAAGGGAATAATTGCGCCATTTGCATAAATCAAGCAGTATTTAGTCTTACACATCTTCAAGTTGTAGTCAACTCGTTATTTATATTGAAGGAAGTTTCTTTTCGGAAGTATTGCAATCCAAAGGTTGCATAAGAGGGATCCGTTATGTAATCATATGCAGTCATTTTAAACCTGTTGGGTATCAAACCTAGATGAGCTAATTAATACAAGGGCATGATATTTTTCGAGATAAAATACCGATAGATTACGTGCGTCTATACATTCGCCCATTTTCGTTGCATTGCTCATTAAATCCTCTGGTGTAACATGCGGTCACACTTATAATCGGTCGGTTAGTCTGTGTGTGCAGCTTCCCTCCAGTGGACTACAACATTGACGTGGTGGAAGGGCTTGTGCGTTCCGATAACCCCTAGAGTTGTGCTGACGGGAGTAATAATAATCGCTCATGGTAGGGTCACCCATTCCAGATAGGTCAAAGGTTAGGTGCCAGACGAAAGGTGGTCCACGCAGCGTCTGTTCCTCAGCGAGGCGGTAGTTAAGGCATCTGACCCTAGTGGGCGACCTTTGAGTGATGGTCTGACATTACAAAAACTATTGATAAAGGCAACAGGAAACCACCTCAATTATTATTCCAAAGAAAATGGACAAAAGAGAGAAATAGAGTCCTGGCAACTGCGGAACGCGGCCCGAGGGGCCGTGTCTCGCGCGCGGCAGTGGGACAGTCGGGGCTTCCGCGTTCGTCATCCAACAAAACCCTTGCAGAGGAAAAATAACAGCAGCAGGACAGAAGACGCAGAAGAAGACGAAATTAGTTAGAATAAGAACATGGAAAGCCAGAAATATGTTGAAGACAGGCAATATAGAGATTATTAAAGAGAATGGATAAGAGAGATTAAATGAAAGGAGGTAATCTAGATGTTTTAGGTCTATGCGAGGTGAGATGAAAGGATAGCCGGGATAACTGGAGTGATATTAATAGAATAATATACAGCGGCGGGGACAAGACCCAACGAGGGATTCCCATAATATTAAATAAAAAGGCAGGAAGAAACGTAGTCATCATAGAGCAAGCAGCGGATAGAATATCACTCGTAGAGATTAAAGCAGAGCCGACGAATTTGGACATTGTTCAGGTATACAAGCCACCGAGCCACCATAAGGAGGAACAAGTCGATATGATGTACGATCACTTAAGACTACATATTTGCAATGTGTTCCTGCAGGGAAACATTTGATAGCGATGGTGGATTGGCATGCGTCGGTAGGCGGAGGAAGAGATGGCGATGAGGTGGGGGACTATGGCTTGGGCACGAGGAATGAATGCAAGAGGAAGCAATTGAGTTCTGCAGGAGACGGATTAGTCATCACCAACAAATGGTTCGGACACCGCAAAAGGCGTAGGTATACTTTGAAAATGCCGGGAGACTCTGAAAGATATCAGTTAGATTATATTCTGTTTATGCACAGGCTTAGGAACAGTGTGATAAATTCCCACAGTTTCCCGGGAGCGGATGGAGGGAGGGATAGGGAGGGAGCATTGGAGGGATAACGTTGCAAAACCCTGATTCAAAACCGATGCGCTAATCTCAAATGGAACGGTTTATGATTGACCACGAACATCCACCTATACAATGTATCCCTCTCTATCGATCTACCTCTCGATCTCTCTCCCTCGATCCCTCTATCAATCTCAATCTGGGGATTTCTCTCTCTCTCTCTCTCTCTCTCGAACTTTCTCTCAATTTCTCTCTCCTGAATTTCTCTCTCTCCTTCTTGATCTTTCTCTTTAGGCCATCTCTCTCGATCTCTCTCTCCCGATCCTTCTCACTCGATCTCTCTGCTTCTTTTCTTTACCTCATGTGATGAGGGCGTCATCCGAAAGTCGTGTTCTACCATTCTTAATCCTACTACTCGTGATTCATGTTTTTTCTCCTTCATTTCCTTTGATTATATGGGCTTTGCTTGATGATTTGCTGTCAGCAAATGTTGGCTTGATGGTAGACATATTCGCCTACTTACCGAGGAGATACCTAATCACTAACTCACGGGTTTCTCTCTCCCTCACTCGAACACCACTCTTGACCATATTAGGTGAAACAGAAACCTTATTAGAAAGGCTGGGGAATTACCACCCCCCGCCACATGTCATTGCAATGACTTACGGGGTATTTCGTAGATGTGTAGAGTTAGAGAAGACTATGCTTTTACTCGTCAACGTGTGTAAATGCAGGAAAACCGCCGCAGATTGGAATAATATTTCTATTGGTGAATTACCAGCCAGGATAAAAGAACATATCAAATCTGTACTATTTGCTTTGCCATTTATGCGCCTTCCGATCCACTTTGCCCGTCTCTTTCTTGCCTCTCTCTGCGCACGTCACCTCCACGTCGTCTTCTTGCTCGATAGCCATGGTTTCATGGGTTCTCCATCCTCTGATGCCGGCGACTGACTGTCGAAAAAATTCTTTCATGGAACACCCTTTAAAAAATATTTCTAACGCGGAAGACCAACAGTTTGACTAACATGTGATACTAAAGTTTGCGCTAAAACAAGACTGAAATACAGGTAGGAATAAGATGCTATCGCACAGAGCCAACTCATTGTCAAAATATTACTATGGGTAATACACAGTTTAAGGTAGATTAAGCATACACACTCAAACCATCAAATAGTTCTCTTGTTTCTCCAAACTAAATACAACCAAACATCGTACTCTACATCAGGTCCCTCTTCATCTCTGAACACTTCCTTCCTCCCTTCATTCCGTCCATTGGAGGTGTGGACGATTATCAAGCATGACCAGGTGCATGTTGAAGAGGATTGAACGGGAGATTCGGAACATGTTTAGGGAATATGGATTAAAAATGAGGAACCTTTGATATTGCTGATATGCATTGTTCAGTATACTGTGGTGATATTCTGGGTATACGCATACAAAAGAGACATGAAACAATTAGATTGTACAAGGTTTTTGTTAATAGAATCAGGAATAGATTCGGAAAAGAGATCTATTTCAGATATTTTCTCATTATTCTTCCAATATTAAGTACATTCCTTGAGTGACTAATTTCCATGACTCGAAAGTTCCCTGGTGGGTAGATTCCGGAAAGTCCTTAGGGTTACGCGAGCAAACTTTTTTGACGCCACTTGAGAACCAACCGTGGTGTCTTTTGAAAGATGGAGGATTTCAGGTTAACGGTGCTTAGCAGGGCGACAAAGTACCCAAGTATTTTTCCGTAAATGCTGATGGGCCTCTTTCCATCAGAAAAGTGAAAATGCAAATTACTTCATTTTCAAATATTTCTTTATTCAAATCAATCTAGATATCTCTTACTAATTAACATTTATATAACACTAAATACATATTGATAACCGTAAACATAGTGTAATATTTACAGAAATTATCAATAATTAGTATGGATGTTCATATGCATAATCGCCAGTGAATTCAGGAGGACCCATGTAAATTTTCTTTGTTGTATGCCATCACATCAGCCAAATGCAACTGCTTCCGGCGTAGTTCATCTTTCAAATCTTTAAATTCTCTGGCGCGCGAATCCTTAATGGCCGTCACAATTCTTCTAGTGTAATACAATTCCTGCATTCCCGTCTCAATGAAATCTAATAGGAACACATTTCGGCGTTCTAGTGAATTCAGCTTATTCAAGAATGCATTGGCATTTCTTCCCAATGCTCTCTTTTTCTCCTCCAATGCCTGTTCCCGGGCCCTTATGGCCATTTCATGTGTCCTCTGGGCCCGTTGGTACTTCCTTTAGGCAAGGCTCAAATGTTGCCTGAGATTTCCTCTGTTTGCAGCCAGTTTCTGACTGCACTCACCAATGCCATCAGCCTTAATCTGTTCCTTTGCGCGTTGAATAATTTCTTGGACATTTCTAGACTAAATATGGAAGAATACGCTGCTTAGAAATGGCCCTTCTTTCAAAAATGAATTGCATAACGGTGATAGCAATAAAAAAGTAATTATTGAAGAGGTGATTATTTGGAAAACTCTTTGCTATCCACTTTTATAATATAATCATGAATAATAAATGTTGATATTAGATATAAATTGACTGAACTTCGTGATGAAGTGAATGTCGAATTCAAGCACAGAGAGGAAAATTATCTAGGAGAAATCTATTTGAGATGCTATACGTACTTTAGTGGATTGGCCTCTTCATGTCTCGAGGAGCGGTACTGGGAATGCAATGATGTTGGGTCGCTCCAACCCTTGCTCGTTGCCAGTGAACGGGGAACTGTTCGCCAAGGCATGGTTTTCGTCCAGTGGTATTTCTACTCAAGTCCTCTCCACTTCTTTCTTGAGTTTTCGGGTGACCCCCTCTTCGTATGCCGTCACCAGCACATCCTGTCATGCTCACGAAGCCGTAAGCGCCCGGCCGCCCAGGGAGAGCTCTGGTGGCAACAGGGAGTCGCCCATCTTTAGAGGAGTGTTGGGGGTCCTTCGGATGGTTTGTAGGCGATGGCTTGCGTCCTTCGATCAGCTTCGTCACCCAGGCAGGAACCTGGAAGGTACCTTCCTCTGTGGGTTCATATTCTTCAAACGGCTGCTCTTCCCAGTTGAAGTATGCATCGGTCGGTGGTGGAGGCAGCGCCTCGTGTGCATTTGAGGGATCACTGAGTTACAATTCCCTCAGGGTCCCTAGAGACATGTCTAGAAGCATGCTGACGAAGTGCATGTTTCTAATTCTCATCCCCGTTACGCTACGGGGTTTTAATTTGATCAAAAACGTAATCCATGCCCACGCTTGTTTGCGCAATTGTTTGGGCAGCTTCTGCAGACACCATTCGGGGTGCATCAAACAATAGAAATAAACATTCCGAGCTCTTTCATCTTCAGAGCACTGTTTTCCGTAGAGGACATCACTTATATTACATGACGTCATGTTAGCAATTGCCTTTGTAACGTACTATAAATTGTAACACGAGATAAAGCGAACCGAAATATTAACTACTCTTCACAATTTCACCACTGATTGCTTTATGAGTATCGATCGGTAACGGCGCATATGTGCTCGACACCATTGTTGCAAAGGCTCCTTGATTGCCATTGTTTGAAATACGGTAATCATAAATAAATGTATGCGTTAAAATAAACGTGGTTAAAATAAATATATATATAATTTCTTTGAAGAAAAGGATGACCATGTCGCGTTATTCCCGAATATAATAAAATGGGGAACATCTATAAAAGTAATAGGTACACGCTGTTGAAAATAGGGGTATGCATAAGTTTAAGTTCCCACAAAACACTCTCCAAATCTGGAGTCCATACGACCACCTTGCGTGCGCCCTTGAGCCAAGTGGGGTGTAGGAGAATGTATAAGAGGTGTATTCTATTTGTGAACTGTACGTCCGAAATGCGTAGAATACCAATCGGTAAACAGTTTCTGAATTGCATGTGTTCCTGCCCTGTTTTAAGGTGTTTTCCAAACCTCCTTGTGTACTCACAGAAACAGCTGCTAATCATGTCATGCTCGTAGGCTTGTTGTATGATTGGTGTTCGGTCGCCCCCTTCTCCAAGTGGTTTTTGGTGGATCATGTGGTGCTAGGTACATGAGGAAATAGAGGGTTGATATGAGGATGATGATCTAACACTCCCTGCCACACGTTCTTGCGACGGATTGCGGTGTATTTTGTAGATGTGGATGCACTAATCCCTTTAATAATCCCTTCTATTTATGAAGTAATTTCACATGCTGCGTTTTTTATATGTAACTTTTTATAGGCCCTTCTGTCAAAAATCTACGTGCTGGTTCTTTACGAGGAGGGGGGTTATTCCATTCCCTTCCAATTATTTTGTGTAGTATAACCTTTTGGATAGATTTCCGATAGAGAGAGACTGGTTACCCTTCTAAGCCCTTCAATTACGCGATGCTGTACTGGGTAATGCAAGGGATCCAACGTAAACGATCCAAAGGAGCCAACGACCTTGATGTAATTCACAACTGGTGCGACACGTTGTAGGAGGAATTAAATTTGAACAAATGTGTAGTAATACATTTTTGGGAAAAGAGTACTTACCTCCCTTATTATTGCAAAGCGTACCAAACCAAAATCGCGAGAATGATTCATTTAAATACTTGGTGTAACATTTACTCACGATCTGTCCTGGGGAAAACACATACGAGAAATATGCGGCCGTGCTAATAAAAAATTGGGATTGATGAAATGAGTGCTAGGTAAAAGCGATGAAAAAGTGAAGGAACGATGTTTCCTTGCCTTGGTCAGGCTTTACTTAGAGTGTGCTGCCAGTATATGGGATCCTCCGAATATATAAATTTGATTTCTGAATTGGATCGAGTTCAGCGGATCGGGGCTAGATAAGTCCAACATTGTTATGACCAACGCAGCAGCGTATCTAATTGGCTAGAAATTTAAGTTGGGATTCTCTTACACAGCGCTGCTTACAATATAGATTAAACCTATTAGAAACATTTAATGATGGGTCTTTTTCCGAGGACATCAGGAATATAATACGAACCCCAACGAATTACGGTCGGCGGAGTCACGAATATAAGATTAGAGAGATAGACTGACAGGTTTAAAAGGTCATTTTTCCAAGAACGATAAGACATCAGAATGCTTGTATTCGAAATCCCCCAAGAGTATGTTCGACACAATAGTTGTTAGCGTACCGGTTAGGGACTGCCAGAGGATATGTGTATATATATTTTTTTAATAGTTTCCCATCACTTTTCCAATTCCATAACAAGGCCTTACAAGGATCGATCTGAAACTAATGAAGATTATTAGGAATGTTCTCCGCGTTTATAATGGAACGGGCCAAGGGAATTCGAACTGGCGGCGATTTCGACGTCACCGCAACCCGTGCCCTCCTGGGGTGGCTGGGAGACCGTGAACTGGCCTGTTGGATGGGTTGTAGGGAGTGCACGAAGGGTCGTTCTCTTCTCTCGCGGCGCCCATTTGACTCCCGTGACGGCCATTTCGGAGCAATCATCAATTATCGTCTTCGACCCCCTCCCTTCCAAACCTCATGGTCACATACTCCTCACCGCGACCGGCCTTTATGCCACCTTTTTTTGCTGCATCCGGCTGACCTTCTTCTTTCCCTTCCTCTCCCTCATTCTTACTTCACCCCCTTCCCTCTTTGCATTCGGTTTCCCATTCACCTCCTCCTCCTCCCAATTGTGGCTATCCTTTCAATCCTGGATGGTCTCCTCCTCCTTTAAATGTCCCCCCCTCAATCTACCCTACCCTTTGGTTTTTCACTCACCTTTCCTTCCCTTTCATCCCCTCCCGCCCACCCCCTTCCGTATTTAAAATCAAGCGGGGCCTAATATCGGTCTTTCGTCCCCTCAGTTTTGGTCGGTGCAGGAAGTTGTCCGTGTCAGGTCGCTAGATTTCGTGTCCAGGGTCTTCGTTTGGGTCCCACGAGCACGAGGAGGAGCCTTCATCCTTCGAAGAAGATGTAAGTCATTCAGTTCCTGTGTTTTCTCCCGAATCATGATTTCTCTAAGGCAATGTTCGTACAGCCATATTTTTATGACAATAAACGCTTTACGGCATTAAACGCTAATGCCATACGTTTTATGTTTGCCCTGTATTTTGTTCTCGTGGCCACGAGCATTCAAGTCGTTTAACACGAAGTCGCCTGAAGTTTCACCTTATTAAACGCATGAAGGTATTTCATAATCAAATTCCCATACCGCATGATTGGAGGCTTTAGTACGTACGTTGGGATCTTTTTCGTAATAATGCAGGGTACTGTTGTTCATTTCTTGGGATTCAAATGTGCAGTGGAATAAATTGGTTCACCGTCGGTGGATAATCCTTTCCTGAATTATTTTCTTCTGTTTTTGTGAACTAAGGCCCTTCCTCAACATTTTCAGATTTTACCTAAACATACTCTTTTAACTTCCTATACGCGACACAGACATCAGCATCACCATTCAAAATGCAAGGCATTTCATAACACAACACAGCAGCACATAATCACCGTATCTACTCGCACGGAGCACAAGAGTTCCTATGAAGAGGGGATCCGCCATGACCCCAATGATTGTTGTCAAGAGGAAAATGGTGTTAGTTTCTGTGATGCGTGGTGCATGGTCATTATGGTGTTTTTAGTGAAGAAGTGCTTGTGTGCGTGTGCACCGAGGGATCGTCGATGGAGAACGGTCTGCCGCCGCTGGACCTTGCAGATGTAACCAAGGTAAGGATTCGTCTCCTCTCCTTCCCCACTGCCCTTAGTTACAGGTTCAGTGTGTAGGACCCCCTTAGCTCGAGACAAAGCCTCCATCATCGCGGTAGGGCCCCCGATGGGGCTTAAGGGACACAACCAATGCACTTAGAGAAATGGGGGGTGAATTAAAGTGACTCTTAAGCGATCAAAATAAGCAGGACATTTAAAGTGACTGGGGTATGACATTAAATTAGAGATAGCATACACTGTGTATAAGTTACAAATTATTCATTATTAATATATTGATAAGTAAAAGTTAAAAGAATTATAATAATATTTACAAAAGAAATTATTAATTACATGTAAATTGTGCTTAATATTTTCTTATATTGCATCATCCCATCCCTGTTCCATTACACAGGCCTACAAAAAAAATTTTTTTTTGGTGCTGGGAATCTTTGTGATGATTTAAACTATATTTGTAGAGCTGAATCCATTATGAAATCCGTTTTTGAGAGTTAAATAAATCTATAAGTATACGAATTTATAACCACTCTGTGGTGTTCCATTTTATTTTCAATAAACTGTCAATAAGTTTTATGTATATTTCTATATTGTAGGCCATCGAGATAATTATTAATATAATATTCCCATATGATCATGTAGAAGATTTTTTTACGTAAGTAAATAAATATCTTTATCTTGAAAACTATAGCTGATAGGAAAAAACTAGTTTCATAATTGGATTCAGCACCCCAATTGTTCTTTAAATCAGCATTAAAAGCTCCGGCACCAAAACCACTGTTGGCCTGTGTTATTAATATAATATTCCCATATGATCATGTAGAAGATTTTTTTACGTAAGTAACAATATATCTATATCTTGAAAACTATAGCTGATAGGAAAAAACTAGTTTCATAATTGGATTCAGCACCCCAATTGTTCCTTAAATCAACATTAAAAGCTCCGGCACCAAAAACACTGTTGGCCTGTGTTATTAATATAATATTCCCATATGATCATGTAGAAGATTTTTTTACGTAAGTAAATAAATATCTTTATCTTGAAAACTATAGCTGATAGGAAAAAACTAGTGTCATAATTGGATTCAGCACCCCAATTGTTCTTTAAATCAGCATTAAAAGCTCCGGCACCAAAACCACTGTTGGCCTGTGTTATTAATATAATATTCCCATATGATCATGTAGAAGATTTTTTTACGTAAGTAACAATATATCTATATCTTGAAAACTATAGCTGATAGGAAAAAACTAGTTTCATAATTGGATTCAGCACCCCAATTGTTCTTTAAATCAACATTAAAAGCTCCGGCACCAAAAACACTGTTGGCCTGTGTTATTAATATAATATTCCCATATCATCATGTAGAAGATTTTTTTACGTAAGTAACAATATATCTATATCTTGAAAACTATAGCTGATAGGAAAAAACTAGTTTCATAATTGGATTCAGCACCCCAATTGTTCTTTAAATCAACATTAAAAGCTCCGGCACCAAAAACACTGTTGGCCTGTGTTATTTATATAATATTCCCATATGATCATGTAGAAGATTTTTTTACGTAAGTAACAATATATCTATATCTTGAAAACTATAGCTGATAGGAAAAAACTAGTTTCATAATTGGATTCAGCACCCCAATTGTTCTTTAAATCAGCATTAAAAGCTCCGGCACCAAAAACACTGTTGGCCTTTGTTATTAATATAATATTCCCATATGATCATGTAGAAGATTTTTTTACGTAAGTAACAATATATCTATATCTTGAGAACTATAGCTGATGGGAAAAAACTAGTGTCATAATTGGATTCAGCACCCCAATCGTTCTTTAAATCAACATTAAAAGCTCCGGCACCAAAACCACTGTTGGTCTGTGTTATTAATATAATATTCCCATATGATCATTAGAAGATTTTTTTACGTAAGTAACAATATATCTATATCTTGAAAACTATAGCTGATAGGAAAAAACTAGTTTCATAATTGGATTCAGCACCCCAATTGTTCTTTAAATCAGCATTAAAAGCTCCGGCACCAAAAACACTGTTGGCCTTTGTTATTAATATAATATTCCCATATGATCATGTAGAAGATTTTTTTACGTAAGTAACAATATATCTATATCTTGAGAACTATAGCTGATGGGAAAAAACTAGTGTCATAATTGGATTCAGCACCCCAATTGTTCTTTAAATCAACATTAAAAGCTCCGGCACCAAAACCACTGTTGGTCTGTGTTATTAATATAATATTCCCATATGATCATTAGAAGATTTTTTTACGTAAGTAACAATATATCTATATCTTGAAAACTATAGCTGATAGGAAAAAACTAGTGTCATAATTGGATTCAGCACCCCAATTTTTCTTTAAATCAGCATTAAAAGCTCCGGCACCAAAAACACTGTTGGCCTGTGTTATCAGTCATCCTTCTTCACGTTCCTTCCACTGCATTTTTCCGAAGGCAGCCGATTCCTGTTTTAATGGACCGCTGTAACATGGTATCAGTAGGACGTACCTCTCTGTAGTTTCTGCAGGAAGGACGTGATGGACCGGTCATCGGCCTTCGTTCTCACCTTCTGAGGAATGGCGGAAAATGGGTTCCAACGAGCTGTGCGCGATACCTTTTTAGGTCAGCAAAAGGATACTCTTGCAATCATTCTCTCCTTCTCTTCATTCTTCCTTCCTTATCATACCATTTAATTGTTACATTAACAGTAACGGTCATTTCTGCAAAATTTTGAATAAATGTAGGTGAAATCACTTTGCTTGTAGAAGATTGCCTAGCCAGTCTCCGTCGAAACGGAATGTCTACGCCACATAGTGCGCCTTTGTCTTTTATCGCAATACATCATGACGTATTACCATACGCGTCCCCTTCGCTGTCATTTTTTCCCTTTCACACATTAGTCTTACTAACGAAGTAAAATTATAAAATATAGTATATCGCTTATTTTAATTTGTTTTAATGTGACGCCTTTTCGTTGTTCCATCGATAATTAAGTTTCTGGGGTATTTAAAAACTCTTGCGTGTGTGCATTATCAACGGAAGAATTAAGGAAATTCCCCACACTTTTTGATCCTGGCTATGGACAATTACTCATCTTAAATTTTCCCTCATATTAAACAAGTTTGAGAATTAAGAAGTTGTCCTTAGAACCCATAACATAATACAAATGTTCATTTAAGTATGCTGGTCACCTACATCAAGTTTTCCTGTAGAACTGTAAACGACGTCTAAATAAAGGAATAGATTAAAACGATTTGGGACGATGGCAAAGGAGGCGGAGGGAATTGTTAGCCCAATTCAATTCCAAAAGAGCGCATTTGACAGAGCTCTGCACTAGAGTGAGCCATCGTGTTCCCTAGTAGGAAGTATGAACCTGAATATTTCCATAGTTTTTTTGAGTTTCTTACAAATGGGCATGGAATCTTGTACATTACGGGGAGGGTGGGTTGGATGGAGGGAGAAGAGAGAAGAGGGAGAGGGAGGGTTGAGGCACAGGTGAAGCAGCATTGCCGATCCCGCCTCGGAAGTGCGATGATTCAACTGCGTCTCATCCGACGGTCTTTTCAGTGCACTGGGATATCCTTGGGTAGCATTGAATTCCACTTTCGCTCTGAGTCTCCTGTATCATCTCTTTGGTTGGCCTAAATCCACCGATCCTCATGCGGGTAGGGGGATTGAGAATTCCCCACCGTATCCCTGCCGGTCGTAAGAGGCGACTAAAAAGGCGGCGAAACATACCCGAAAACTAATCTCCCAGTCAATATCCCACGAAGAAAAAGGCTAAGATAAACATTAAAATAGGATGGGAAAAGAATAGAGCAGGTGGAACAGTACGTATCTCGGAATTGTTTCGGAACAACACGGTCAATGTGGTAGGGACGTAAGGAGAAGAATTGCGCTATGCAAGGAGGAAGGAGTTGATGACGGGAACGTTGAGTAGAGAGGTTAAAAGAAGGCACGTAAAAACAGTGATATGGGGCGTAGCTTTATACGCCGCGGAAACGTAGTGGCTGAAGCAGGACGTTAGACGTAAATTGGAGGCTTTTGAAATATAGTTATGGAGAAGAATGGAGAAAGTGAAGTAGACCGAAAGGAACCTAAATGAGGAAGTACTAGGGATGTGGGGAGAGGAAGGGGTTTGTTGGGAGAAATCTTGTGGAGGCAGGAGAAATGGATGAAAGGCGTATTGAGTGGCAATGGGATGTTGAAGAAGGTAATAGAGGGGAGAATATTAGGCAAGCATTGAAACGGCAGGAACCGGATAGGGATCTTGGTTGGGATGAAGGGAGGAAAAAGTACACAGAGGTGAATAGAGACCTGATATAGAGTAGGTTGATGGATTGGGTTTTGTTTGGAGTGACAACGTATTTATTATATAGTTAAGGTAGGTTTATGGATGGACACACCAACATAATAAATATTTTGCAACTCCTAACAAAACACAATCTTATCCTTAATTAATCACCAGAAGATGACGTAGTTGCATTGAAACCGGTGGTATAAATAAAATTTTATTTTTGTGGAAAATTGCTAATTTTAATTAATCATGTTATTCCACCATATCACGCCTGAAATGTCTCTTTTTATACAATCTTATTCATTCTTCTCCACACCCACATTTCAAAAGCCTCCAATCTACGCGTATTCTCCTGCTTCAACGACCACGTTTCTGCGCCGCACATAGCTACGCTCCATATAAAAGTTTTTACGGGTTTTTTCTTAACCTCCCTTCTCAATGTCCCCGTTATTAACTCCCTCCTTGAGAAAGCCTCTTTGTCTAGCGCAATTCTTCTCCTTACGTCCCTACTGCTTTGATCATGTTGGTCCATAATACTTCCGAGATACGTAAACTGTTATACCTGCTCTATTTTTCCCCTCCTGTTATAATAATATAATTTTATAACAAATGTATAACAAACAGTGCATGAGGAATTTAATTCGCAGTGCGTTTTATAACAAACAGTGCATGAGGAATTTAATTGCTCATTCCAAAGACAGAATTCCTACAAGTGAGAAAAGTGGCGTGTATAAATTAAATTGTCAATGTGGAGCAGGATACATCGGCCAGACTGGGAAAAAGTTTAAAGAAAAGATCAAGGAACACCAATCGTGCGTCAAAAATAAGGACTCGGCGTCTCTCTTTGCCAAACATCTACTGGACGAGAATCATCTGAGTGATTTTGTACTAGAGTTCCTACATATTGAGAAGAAAGGACAAAGGCTTGACGCACTAGAGCAATATGAAATTTTGAAATGTGTTAAAAATAAGGTTAATATTGTTAACGAAATCTTGTACCCTTCCCACTCCCCCCTTCTAGACCTTCCTTCCTTCCACACCTAATGATTCTTCACCTACCTTACCTCCCCTACCGGGGAGTTGTCTCTCTCTTCTCACCTTTCCCCCCTCCCCCTTCCTCCATCTCTCCCCCTCTCCACCCCCAATTTTTTGTGACTATATATTCCCTGTCTTCTTTGCAAAATGTATCTGATGATGACGTGCCTCGTCGAAACCTAGGTCGTCCGTCTAATAAATCTACGTGGAATTATAAAGTTTCTCTTTTCATTATGTTAAGTCGATTCCATGAAGTCACGCCCGAGACAACGAATTATATCCTGTTATAATGTTTAGCTTAGCGTTTTTCTTTCTGGAAAATTGCATAACCTTTGTTATATTAACATTGATTCTCATCCCATATCTATCGGACTGAACCTCCAATTCACTCAGCAATGTTTGCAGCCCCTGGGCTGACTGAGCAACTAATGCTTGGTCATCAGCAAACCTAACCGATTTTACGAATTCCCCTCCGACTTTCATTCCTGCCTCCAGTTCTTCCCATGCCTCCTTAATCATTTCCTCCACATATACGTTGAACAGCACCGGTGGCAATGGGCAACCCTCCCTTACACATCTTCCTAACACTGCCCATCCGGACTCTCCGTTCCCCACTCGCTCCTAAGCAGTCTGAGACCTGTACAGGTTGCGGATCAGTCTCCTGTCCCTCCAATACATTCCTATTTTCTGCAATACACGCATTAGTTTTTCCTATTCACTCTATCAAACGCTTTTTGGAAATCTACAAAACAGGCAAAAACGTCCTGATTGCATTCTATATTCCTCTCAATTAGTGATCTCATTACTGCAATGGCATCACGCGTACCTCTTCCCTTCCTAAACCCAAACTGATCATCCCCTAAGTAATCATTTGCCTTACTCTCTATCCCTTTGTTGATGATCCTGAGAATAACTTTAGCTGCGTGGGATATCAAACTTATTGTTCTGTAATCCTCACATGATGTAGCCTTTCCTTTTTTTAGAATAGGAAATAACACCGATCTCACAAAATCTTCCGGCCAGATTCCTTCCTCATAGATACTACTAATCAGTCCATATTGGGCCTTCTTCCCACATTTTCCTAAACATTTGAACAGTTCTACAGGAATGTTGTCAACATCCACGGCCTTATTTGCTTTCACCTCCTTTAATGCCCTTTCTATTTCATCGTCGAGTATGCCTGGATCTAAGCTATCTTCTTCTACGTCATGTTCCTTTTTTATGTCGAAACTTTGTCGGCCTAAGTTCTTTACCATATATTTCTTCTTTCTTACCATATGTTTCTATATATTCCTTCCATCTCTCCTTGATTTTTCCTGGTTCAACTATTATCTTACCCCACTTATCTTTAAATGTTAGCACATATCTTGCCTTCTTACTTCCGGATAATAAATTAACCTTGCTGTAAAGCGCACCAATTTCACCCTTCCTTTGTAAACTTTCCATATCCTCGCATTGCGTTTTCCACCATTCTTCTTTTGCTTTATTTGTGGTCCTTCTCAATTTATTGTTTAACTCTTTGTACACCATTTTGCCTAACTCTGTGTTTACATTGTTCCATCTTCTTCTCTCATCCATCTTTGCAATCATCTCATCTGCTACCCATGGTTTCCTTATCCTTTTCCCGTTAACGGTTCCTATAGTGTCTTTCGCGGCTTCCGTTATCCCTTGCTTGATAAATTCCCATTTTTCTTCGATAGTACTCAGTTCTTTACCGTCATCCATCATTTTCTCTACAGCCTGCTGATACTACTTCCTCGTTAATCCATTTAATGCTTCTAAATTCCATTTCCTAACCCGCCGACTTTAGGATTGATTACTTAGATATATATCGACGGCGAGAGATGGCGAAAATCATTCAAGCCCACCTGGGATACGCGGAGCAGGGTCCAGTAATTCCATTGACCCAGCCGATTGATGAAAGAATGAGGGAAGATTGATTGAGCGGCTCCATCTTCCGTCACTCTGATATTTACTCCTCGTCCTCCCACCACAGACACGAACATTACTTCCAGAGAGCTCCATTCGCGTCCCGCTAGAGAGAAGGAAAGCTGTCAGGAGCAGAAGAAAACAATGTAGGTAAAAAGGTGAGACGGAGGAGTGCAGGGAATGAGGACTTGAAAAATAAGAAAGGTGAAGTGGCGGAGAGCGAGCAAGCGTAACGGGAGACTATGACGCCCGCCTGGGAGAGGGAGGGGATGTGAGGGAGGAAGGTTATGAAGTGAGGGGGGGGGGCAAGAATGAAGGGGGAAAAACCCCGTCCTCCGTAGATGACCTGGCGGATGAGTGTGTTGGAATGGTGAAATGATTGAAGGAGGAGGGGGGGGATAAGATTTTTGGGGGTGGAGGTTCTTTCACGCTGACCTATCCGATGGCTTCGTTCGTTGGAGGGGAAATAAGCGAAGGGGTGGGAGTGATTTCAATGAGCGCGGCAGCATTCGACCACGGCAAACGCAGCGACAGAGTATGGTTCAAGCCGAGTCCCAAGTTAGTTGGCTGCCCTTCAAAGTGGAGTGATTTTTGGCTGCTGTACTTCAATTTGACACTAGGTTTTTCGGGGACGGTGTTGTGGGGCATTTTCCTAACTCTCTTTATTTTGGACAAGGGTGGGGTGGCCCGTGCCGAGAGTATTTCCTACGCAGCAAGCCTTTACTGACACATGTGAGAATGTAGGAAGGATTTCTATCTCCTTTTCGAAGGTAGTCTCCGCGAAGAAAGCAAAGTTTCACTTAGTTTTGGTTGCTCAAACGAAGGAAGTTTCGAATTCGAATTTTTCCACTCTCAGTAGGAAGCGCAAGCCATAACGGCAAATGAGTCCGAAGACTTAAGGCGACTCTCTGTACGGGTCTAAAATCTTCCAAAAAGATTCATTACTCAATTGCTTCAATAATTTTAATTAAGAAAATCTATATAAGCTTTTATCACCAAAGAACGACGCTGAACAAATGTTCAATTACGAAAATATCACTCAGAGTTGTCCAAGAACTTGTAAACCTTTCAAAAGTGTTAAGAAACCTTTGTTTCATTCAATTAAAAAATAGCATTCTAGGTGGGGTACCTCTGCTATCAGTGGCACCGTTTCACGGTAGGAGAGATCATGCCAATTCAATTGGAGAAATTAAGTGCAGAAGTAATGGATGTAATTTTTCCTACCATCGATAAGGGATCAGAATAAAATCTTTTTCGGACCGCTGTAGGAGGAAAAGGTGTTTTGGGACAAGGATAGTCTGGTGTTTAATCACCCACCGCCACACACCCTAGTGATGATTCGCAAGGTACTAAATAAAACCAAAATTAAGTAACTAAGGACCTTGAATATTCTGATAATGATCGTTCTTCGTGTTTCGCCAACAAATGTATCCCTTCGGTCGATGCACTTTTCATTTAATGCTTATTTTTTTGAAGCTGTGCTGTTAATGAAGTGTTAATTTGTCAATGCAGCAACATACATTCTACTTGAGAGTTACCAGCTCTTCCTCTATACCTTCTCTATCAGAAATCATTTCTGCAGAAACCTGTCGTGAAATCACATTATAATGACGTAAGTGGATGCCATAAATTGGTCGAAAATCGGTCGTAAATAAAGCTCCCATTCGCCCAGCCGTTAGCCTGGTATATCATACAGCTGGAGGATTTTTATCAGCGTTTGTCTATCCGGGCATCAATATATTTCTTGTATATTTTTAGGAGGTAACTACATAGGCTCTTCAGGTTAATGAATACCTTACCCGCTTCACCAGTTTTTGGGTTATCGTAGATTTGTCGAAGATAATTTCTTCCAGTGGAATCTCAATATTTTACCAACACAGCACCTTGAAAATCGTCATTTATTGTCATTTTTTCCCGTTGTCACTCAAAATATATCCGTTGTTTAGTTGTTACTGATTTTTCTTTCCGTAACTATCATTAAAATAATCAATGAAAAGAATAAATTTCCCAGCATATTCGCGAGTGAATTTCATTTTGGGTGATATAATCCAGAATAATCTGAAAGACAATTCAATCTCTGCTTACTTCTGAAAGCCGAATCATGGAGGAACCTCGTAAAGGTTTCCTCTTCTCACACTTCTCCGCCAGTGGCCGTTAGTCATCACATTGCTTCATTGAGAAGTGTGGTAGGTTTGCATTTGGTCCTTTTTCGGTTTGAAACTTTTCACTTGAGATCAGTTTGCCGTCTTTTCGTCATTTTGCGATGATGGACATATTCTCTCCCCCGTCACGACTCCATCTCCTCCACACCTCCACCTGCAATGCCTCTTTTTCATAATGGAGTGGCAAATATACGGAGGTAGGGAGTGGGTGTTATTTCTGCACAACTATTTGGAGACTTTAATTGAATCGTTGCCGTCATCTAGCAAAATTCAATTCTCTGCCGACCCGTACGCACACCTTTCTCTATTCATACTCATCACAAATCACCTGACCCTCTTGCTGCTCAAAGGTCTCCACAAATGGTGGCCGAGCCACACATTGCTGATTACTGATTACTGATTCGATTTCTCACCCTCGATACCTCTATCAATTTCTCCCTTTCGATTTCTCTCTCTCTCGATCTTTCTCTCCAGACCTTCTCCCCCAATTCTCTCTCTCCCAATCCTTCTCACTTAATGTCTCTGCTTCTTTTCTTTACCTCAAGTTATGAGGGCGTATACCAAACGTCGTGCCCTACCATCCTTAATCCTACTAATCGTGATTCGTGTTTTTTCTCCTTAATTTCCTTTCATGATATTGGCAAAAAATACAAGCAGGTGTTGACGTTCACTCTATTCTGAGGGAATCACAGGGATTTTCCTCTCATTTCAACCATGCAGTTATTCCTTCAAACGTTGCGTTTACCGCCTGTCCATTTATCCTGATTCATATTTGCCATTATTGAATCACGTGCATTTTTCCTCAGTCATTAGTATGTATTTATTTCGAGTCCTAAAATGTTCTATCCCGAACTGCCCCCACTTTTATTGGGGAAAATATTGATATTTTCATTGGAATTACAGTTATCTTCACTTTTAGTCTTTTCTCCGGTTGTATGGCTTGAAACAAATTGAGCATACCATTTGCTGTCAGAAAATGTTGGCTTGATGGTAAACAGATTCGCCTAGTTGCCGAGGAGATCCCTACTCACTGATTTACGGATTCCTTTGTCCAATTTTCTCCATTCCATTTTCAATTTCACTTGTCCTATGACCTCCTGCCAATCTCATCTAAGACATTTGTCTGTGGGATTTCTTTTCCATTGTGATGTAGACGTTTTGCAAACAAATGAACAGGACTATTGTAAAGGGCACGATGTTGTCGAGAGCCCCTTTCTGTTTAGTGCCTGCTATAGGACGCCATCGGTCGATCAACGATCGATATTTGTGCATATTCAATCCCTCCTCTTCTACTCTACATGTACATTAATATGCCCTCTATGAGCATTTTTATTCTTGTCCGCTTTGTGTAGGCATAGGACTAGCTGCTAACCTTGTCATGCACATAATATGTGTAGGTATTTTGCTTGAGTGGTCTTCGGTCGCACTATATCAACTCCATTTTTGAGCATGAGGAAATAGGGGGAATACATTTAGAAAGGCTGGTGACAACACCCCCTGCCACATGTCATTGGGACGACTTACGGGGTATTGCGTAGATGTGTAGAGATAGAGAAGACTATGCTTTTACTCGTCAACGTGTGTAAATGCAGGAAAACCGCCGCAGATTGTTATAATGTTTTAAGTGGTGAATTTCCTGCCAGGATAAAAGAAAATATCAAATATGTACTATTTACTTTGCCATTTATGCGCCTTCCGATCCACTTGGCCTTCCTCTTCCTAGCCTCTCTCTGCGCACGTCACCCGCACGTCGTCTTCTTGCTCGATGACGCTGGATTGAAGCAAACTCCATCCTCTGATTGCCGGATATTGACTGTCGAAAAAAGTATTTCGGGGAACATCGTTTGTAAAATATTTCTAACACGGAAGAGAAACAGTTTGATAGATAAGTGTTACCAAAGTTTGCGCTAAAAAAAGACTGGACCACTGGAGGAAATGATATGCTCTCGAAAATCAGCCAACTCATTGTCAAAATATTACTATGGGCAATACACAGTTTAGGGTAGGTTAAGAATGCACACTCAAACGACCAAATGGTTCTCTTGTTTCTCCAAACTAAATACAACCAAACATCGTTCTCTACATTAGGTCCATCTTCATCTCCGAACACTTCCTTCCTCCCTTCATTCCGTCCATTGGAGGTGTGGACGATTATCAAGCATGACCAGGTGCATGAAGAGGGTTGAACGGGAGATTCGGAACATGTTTAGGGAGTATGGATTAAAAATGAGGAACCTTTGATATTGCTGATATGCTTTGTTCAGGACATTGTGGTGATATTCTGGGTATACGCATACAAAAGAGACATGAAACAATTAGATTGTACAAGGTTTTGTTAAAAGAATCAGGAATAGATTCGGAAAAGAGATATATTTCAGATATTTTCTCATTATTCTTCCAATATTAAGTACATTCCTTGAGTTACTATTTTCCATGACTCGAAGGTTCCCTGGTGGGTGGATTCCGGAAAGTCCTTAAGGGTACTAGAGCAAACTTTTTTGACGCCACTTGAGAACCAATTGTGGTGTCCTTTGAAAGATCGAGGATTTCAGGTTAGTGGTGCTTAGCAGAGCGACAAAGTATCTAAAATATCTTTCCATAAATTCTGATGGGCCTCTTTCCATCAGAAAAGTGAAAATGCAAATTACTTCATTTTCAAATATTTCTTTAATCACATAAATCTAGATATCTCCTACTAATAAACATTTTATTATTTCACTAAATAGGTTTTGATAACCGTAAACATAGCGTAATATTTACAGAAATTATCAATAATTAGTATGGATGTTCATATGCATAATCGCCAGTGAATTCAGGAGGACCCAGGTAATTTTCTTTGTAGTATGCCATCACATCAGACAAATGCAACTGTTTCCGGCGTAGTTCATCTTTCAAATCTTTCAATTCTCTGGCGCGCGAATCCTTAATGGCCCTCACAATTCTTCTAGTGTAATACAATTCCTGCATTCCCGTCTCAATGAAGTCAATAGGAACACATTTCGGCGTTCTAGTGAATCCAGCTTATTCAAGAGTGCATTGACATTTCTTCCCATTGCTCTCTTTTTCTCCTCCAATGCCTGTTCACGGGCCCTCGTGGCCATTTCATATATCCTCTGGGCCCATTGGTACTTCCTATGAGCAAGGCTCAAATGTTGCCTGAGATTTCCTCTGATTGCAGCCATCTTCTGACAGAACTCACCAATGCCATCAGCCTTAATCTGTTCCTTTGCGCGTTGAATAATTTCTTGGACATGTCTAGACTAAACAAGGAAAAATACAATGCTTAGAAATGGCCCTTCTTTCAAAAATGAATTGTATAACGGTGATAGCAATAAAAAAAGTAAAAATTGAAGAGGTGACTTTTTTGAAAACTCTTTGCTATCCACTTTTATAATATAATCATGAATATCGAATGTGTATATTGGATATAAATGGTATGAAATTCATGATAAATTGAATGTCAAATTCAAGCACAGAGAAGAAAATTGTCTAGGAGAAATCAATGGGTGGTAGTATGAAAAAATAACAATATGCGGAGTCTTTGCAAACTGTATAGTCATTTAAAATTGAGATATTATCCACCGCACCATCCCGATCCCCAGTGATGACAATTACGGGACCACTATTAATACATCTCTAGGACAATAACCAACGACAATTGAGTCAAGCTGAAGTCGGATTTACCGCGTACTTCAACCCTCTCCCAGTGTATTTACAGGTATATACAGATTCCAGCAAGAGGAAGCACATTTTAAAATAATTTTTGTAGGGGGACTACACACGTACCAACATGCAACAGTCAATTTTGGAAAGTGGCTCTTAGATCAAGATAATCGAAATCTGACAATTAGGATTTTGATAAACTTAATACGTTTATGAAGCAGCCTAATCAACCACTGTACGTATGTTCGCTCGTGGGCTTGTATGAAATTACCACTCATCTAAGATATAGAGCTGCCCGTGATGGCGACGGCTTTGTGTTCTCCCGAGTACCTCGATGATATGACCTCGCGCGACCCACGAACTCCGGGATAGGGATGAGTCCAACCGCTTCGATCAGCTTGCTCATTCCGGCAATCAGAGCGAACTGGCGAGACCAAATTCCCGTCGGCAGGTAAGTGAGGAACTTTGAGGGAAGTCGGGGGAGGCTAGAGGTGTTTACTGATTGAGAGAATTCGCTTAAGAGAGAGTGAAATCGATTTGGGGCGATGGAAAGGGAGGCGGAGAGAATTGTTAGCCCATTTCAATTCCGCAAGTGCGCATTTCTTCGCAGGGCTTTGCACTGGCCCGAACTGGAACCCTATACTAACCCGCTCCCTTCCTCGCCGAAAACTTGAGTGCGGAGTGTGCGTACAGCTGCCTCCAAGACCACCAACCAAAAAGGCAATTTTGTACCTCTCCAGAAATGGCAAAATAAATATGTTGGCAACTACTATTCCTCAGAACGTAGTACGAACCTGAATAGTTCCTTAGTTTACGTAAGGGCATGGCACCTTGTACATAACGGGGAGGGTGGGTTGGATGGAGGGTCAGAGGAGAGGAGGAGGGATGGTTGAGGCACAGGTAGAAGTAGCATTGCCAATCCCGCCTCGGAAGTGAGTCACCTGCGTCCCATCCGACGGATTATGCAGTGCACTGGGATATCCTTGGGTAGCATTCAATTCCTCTTTTGCGGTCACTCTATCATCTATTTGTTTGGGTCCAATGCCTCTACCCTCATGCGGGTCTCCGTAGCCTATCCACTCCTCGTCAATTCGCATTCGTCACATTATTATATTTTGAAAGAAGATCGGAATTGGGATCTTTTTTTCCGAAATTATTTCACTTGGACCTCCTAAGTCATCGCTTCGCAAACCGAGAATAACGTTTCTGAACATTCCAATGCATGATACGAAGAACGGAGTGAAAAAAATCGTGCTTAGCCCATTATAATGCAATCAAAATCAGAATTCACAGTGTATTATACACGCACAAGTGAGGGAATACTGGTCTGAATGTGAGAGCATGGAGACCATTACGCTTTCACATGCCATTTGTCTACTGACTAGAATATATGGAAACAATTAATACATTTCATTATGGCTTGATAATCACAATTCGGATCGACCTTAGTTAAGCGTCACACTTCTTGTCGTATCAAAAGCGGCAGAGTTGAGGCCAGAATATTAATGATCCTGATAATCACTTCAGCTGCGTGGGAAATCAAACTTATTTTTCTGTAGTCCTCACATAACGTACTCTTTATTTTTTTCGGAATAGGAACTACCTATGATCTCACAAAGTCTTCCGGCTAGATTCCTTCCTCATAGATACCGCGAATCAGTGTATATATGAGGAATGTCCAATAAATACGCGAAATGATGCCAAATTATTTTATTTTGCATTTTTTAATTTATATAGATTTTTTCCACTTCAAAGTATCCTCCATTTGTTGCTGTGCACTTATTCCATCTGTTTCCACTGTTTAAAGCACCCTTGGAAGTCCTCGTCATTTAGACTATTTAGTTTTCTCATCGCATCTTGCTTTATTGTGTCCACATCTTTCCAATGATATCCTTTCATCACATTTGTGCATTTTGGGAATGGAAAAAAGTCGCAGGGGGCGAGATTTGGCGAATAAGAAGAATGATTAAGGATGGTGATTGAATTTTTCCCGAGAGACTGGCGAACAATCAATGCTGCATGTGCAGGTTCAATTTCATTTTGAAGATTCGACTCTTCGCACGCGATACAATTCCACTTGGACCTTCTATTAATCCGAGTGAACGAGCTGCATTTTAAGTTTCCAACTCGGCGTGTGACGATAACACGAATCCGAGGCGACGGAATGCGTGGTCTTAGTGCTATACCCACCCTCCCCCCTTGCACCTTCCCCTTTCCCCCCTGAACCCCTTTCCCAGCCTATACCCCTCACGAACGCTCGCACCTGGTGAGATGGCCATCTCTATATGACGGTAAGGGGAGATGTTATTTTTTCAATTGACCCTCCCGACTATTCACATGCAGGCGTTCAAATCTCATGCAAGCGTGCTATTCTCAAGAGCCGTGCCTGCTGAAAGCGCAGAAGTGCTAATGCGTGGTTGTACGGCAAAAATGTACGTGTGTCCCGGGGAGTAGGGCGTCTCCTCTGCTCCCTAACTCGTATTCCCCCCGAAGGAGGCCTTCTGGCAATAATTCTCGTATTATCCCATGTGGATAGGGAATGATGGAAGTGGTACATACGGGGATCGGGATGATGCCGTGACTAAGTACTGGTGACCCACCCAGAGGGCCTGCGTTCGAATCCCGGTGGCGGGCGATTATTTCAGTAGTACCTCACCTGCATGAGGTGCTTTGTGGAGGACACTTTGAGTGAGTATGCCGTCCGTCGGATAGGGGGTTAAGCTGCGGACTCCTTGGCGCCTTTCGTTATGAAACTGGTGATAAATAAAGCTGAAAAGTCAAAGTCATTTAAATGCGGTTTACCCTGAAGTAACAAGGGAGAGGGAAAAGGCATTCTCCAATGATGTCACCATTTGCAGAAGCAGTCATTTAGGATGTACATATGCTCTTTGTAATGCCCTTGACATTTGTGTACGCCCGAAAATAATGCATCTCCGATCTCTTCACTTATTTCCTCACAGTCTGAGGATACATGTTCTTCAGCTCCTATCTGAACTTCATCCCAATGAGACAAAAGATGATGCCGAGTTTCGATTGTCAGTTCTTGGGATCTTCAGTATTGTAATTACACATCAATCTCTTCTCAAAGTCCTCTGCCAGTTTTCCTCCGTTGTAGTTACAAGGTTTGTAAAAAAAAGTATCGGGAAATTTTTTTCCTGTCGTGACTGTACAGAGCGCAGCGCGCTCGCAACGTGCAGGCTGGGTGGTTGGGGGTCTGACTATCAACGCACATCAAGCGCTAATTCCCTGCGAGAATTCGTTTAGGCTAGATCGTGTGTCTGGTGTACCCCTATCGAGTGACACGGTGCAAGTGCAAAATGCAGCGAACGATTGAACAGTGGTATATATTTTGTGTTGCACAGGAAAAATCGGGTGCGGAGGCGTTGGGCATGATTCGCCGAATGTTAAAGGATTGAAGTATTTCCTGGCCGAAACTTTACGCGATCCTCTTCATACCACTCTTGTGACTTTGATTATTCCAAAGAGGATATGCTTTGCTGTGAATTCGGGTGCCTTGTTTGTTCTTCAGTTCGTATCTCTGTCGAATTCTCTTCCCGGTATCTCCGGGCCCTGTTCGTCATATTCTTTCGCGAATTCTTCTTTAATTAAGACACCGCTATGTAAATTCTAAATTTTGGAGGGGAATTTCACGTATCCCTTCCATTTACTCTCAATATCTTCATCTTCTTTTAAATTTTCCATTAGCATCTCGGACGTAGTGAAAATTTTCTTTTCTTTCGCTGAAATCCTTTCACCAAATTTATAAACCTATCCGTTGTCTTCCTTCTTTATGTTTCCACTGAGTTCCTTGCATAGCTTTATATTCACCCTTCATTGGCAGAGTTTCTCATGTTTCTTCGTCGGTGATTCTCCTAATTTACTAAGGTCGATATTTGATGGAAATAACTGGTCACTGCGAACATTTGTCTGCTTCTAGTCGGGTATTTCTGTGTTCCATCATGGTACCTATCTCACTTTCTTCGTTTTCTTGCACCGCAGTTGGCTGTCCATGACTATCAGGCTGTTATTGCTATTTATATCTGTGTCGGGCTAGCTCTTACATTGCTTAATTTTAGGTAGAGGGGGGTTTAAAAATGGCCTAAACTTACGTCATGCGTTTAAAGGCTCGGTAAAAAGTATATAGTATATATGTACACATTATTTTAGATAGTGATATTCTTTTCGTGCCCTCAGAAATTCAACAAACGGCTTTAGACTTTTCAATTTTGAACGCATATTTATAAACGACTCACCACGGAATAAAAGTGAATGGAGCTGGATTTTGTAAATTTCCCAGAAGCGAAAGGGTCTATAAGTCAGCCCACAAAAGTAATTCACCGTAATTTGAGCTCCGTGAGTAAACAGGTTATAAAATTAATTTCAGCTGACTGTGTCCTTATAAAAAAGTAGGGGAAGTTTTGCGGGTTCTCCAGAGGGAAGCGGAGGAGGGAGTGGAAAGGAAGGAGAGAGTTTGTTTTGAGAGCGGCGAAAGTCCTCGCTTCGGGTCGTCTCTTGCTCAAGGGTTCATATTTTTCAATGGTTTCTAGGAGGAAAGAATAATTTGAGGTCGAAGTTTCAGTACTCGTCCACTCAATGTGCTATTACTTCTAAAGAAGGACACCCATTACACCTTTCAAACAGGGAAGTGTTATCGGTTGGTTACTTTTCTTGATTTTCGTTAACGATTTGAACCGCGATGTGAAAAGTAAGATGAGGATTTTCGCGGATGACACAGTGATATATCGGGAGATATCTGTGGATGAGGATCGTTTAATTCTAGCACATAAATTAGGTTGCATTAATTAATGGTGTTCAAAATGGGGATAGCCATTAAATCTTCATAAATGTTCGGTGGTAAATTTCTTTAAAAGATCCACGGGATTGGTGAACAAATTAGCTGGAGTTGACCTTTAAGTAGTTGATACGGTGAAATATCTATATGTTTCATTCACTAAAGACTTGACTTGGGGGACCCATATCTACATCTACATAATACCCCGCAAGCCGCCGCAAGGGCGTGTGGAAAGGGGTGTTAGGTCACCACCCAAAAAAGGGAAAAAGTTTGAGAAAAGTTGAACACATTTCTAAAATATTGGCGTCCAAAACGGGAATCGCTTGCGGTTGTCTCAAACTTCGTGCACGCGATCTCCTTGCGTCCCTTGATCCCCAGGCCATATTAATCAAATGAATAATGTGACGCTTTCTTTCCGTTCATGATGATCCTTAATGAAGCGTTCGGCGTATCTTCGTTTCCTGTATAATTATGAAATCATCTGTCGTCACAGGGTTACGAACCCTCAATGCGTAGTCAAGGGGCTAAACCAAAACGAAGTAACAGTCCAGAGAAAATCCGCCAGATTCGTTAAAAATTTTTATAATAAGAACAAAAGTGTGAGAGGTCTCTTTGTGAATTTAGGCTGGGAGCCTCTTGGGTTACTAAGAGAACAAGCGAGACTTAGACTTTTATAAATGTTCCGAAAAAACGAGTTTAAAAATGACACTATAAGAATTTGTAAGGCCCCACGCTACTTAGGTAGATCAGACCACAAAGATAATAAGATAAGGGATATAGATTCCAGTACAGTTACAGACAAATACTCACTCTTTCCCCGAACAATAAGGAATCACAATAGTAAGAAACCGAAGTCACTGTAGAAATATTAAAAACATTAAATTGAAAAGCTTGAACAAAATTAAACATGGCAAAGATATAAGGTATATTTGTAGGTGCAAGTGTATGTAGTTTAGTGTTTGTATGTGTGTGGGTTGTAAGGGTTTTAGCATGACAGTTTTGTTTGCGGATTGAATAAACCTGTTGCTTTTGCGTGCGGTTGTTTTTTTCTTAATTACGGGTGCTGCCCTAACACCCCCCGCCACGCGCCCTTTCGGCTTCCGGGGTCTTAAGTAGATGTAGAAGTAACACCTTTCACAAACGTTTTCGTTCGAATTTTAATTTTTCCTCGACTGTCATTAATGGGCTCCTTGTGAGATTTGCCTGGCTTCATCAAGAAGTTCAAAAGAGTGCAGCCAAACACAAAAAGTCTGAGATTAGATGAAGGCCGAGACTTTGTGAAACTCCGTTCCTGATGATTGTGAAGTAGCACAACATGTCCAGCCAGCAAACCTTTGAAATTTTCGTCCCACATTAAATAATAATGAATAATTTAAAAATATTTATTAAATTTTAATTTTTTATTTTGTATTATATACAAAGTATGCATTATATATTTTAATGCAAAAAGTTAACATGTCGTATCCTACATTAGACGTACAATTAGGCCCCCTATTTGCATGATCCGACAATTGCTAGAAAATTAGAGAGTTAGATTGTCGAACTGATGGATTCAAGTATTTGATTTTCCCGCGCACTATTCGCGACAGTAATAAAAGGGGGATCATCTTAGAAAAGAATAGGTGGACGCTGTCGAAAATAGCGATACACAGGATTATATTTCCCCAAAACACTCTCCTAGTCTGGTGTCCTAATAGCCCCCGCCGTGGGCCCTTGTGCCAGGTGGGGTGAAGGCGAATGTATTATATACCCTATTGTATTCGTGAGTTGTCCGTAGCGTAAATTCTAACCGGTAATAAGTGTCTCAATTGCATGTGTGCCTTCCCTCTTCTAAGGTTTTTTCTTGTCCTCTGTGTATAGGCTTAGGAATAGCTGCTAACCATGTAATAGTCGTAATAATATATGTAGACATGTTGCATAATTGGTGTTCGATCGCTCCCTTTCCACGGGGTTTTCGGTGGATCGCGGGGTTCCAGGTAAATGAAGGAATTGCGGGAATTTATGTAGAGTTGCAGGTGATCTACCACTTCCTGCCACACGTCCTTGAGACGGATTGCTGGGAATTGCGTAGACGTAAATGTAGGTTATTTACTTTCCCCAGGGAACAATGAGAGCTATTAACCAACTACATTTTGCACTTAAGAATACAATAACTCACCGCCTCCAAATGTTTCACATCGACTCCAAATTTTAGCGATGACATCAACTCACCTGTGAAAGAGAGAAATGTAAGCATTAAATTAAAAATGACAAACAATTTTTATCATATTGACAAATATTACGAAATTTGCAAATTCACAAAAAAATAATTTTTACCATTGTATCGTTTTCATGCATAACATCTCCAAGTACCTGAAGATGGCACCTATGTGATGAAACCGGTAGTATCGCATAAATAAATGTTTTGTGAATTTGCAAAGTCTTGTTCCCCAAGATGAATGCTCATAAGTTTGAGCCCGATATTATGGAAATTTTCAAATCATCATTTCTTTTTTATTTCGTCCTTAAAGATAATTGAATGTGTAATTGTAACGTTTTCGGCGTTGTTATGATTGAAACCTGAATAAAAGAGTACTTGTTGAATCTTCCTATTCAGGGAATCGGTAACAACTACGTCCAATAAATGCACTTTGCCCGCGACCATTAAGTTGAAGAAACTAACCTTCGAAAGTTTTTTGTAAACGACTGTGACTCTTTTTGTAAAACTGAGTGAAAAGTACATAATTTGTCGAGCGATACGGTTAGAGTAAAAAGGATTATGTTTACCCTCGATAAGCACGTTGAAATATGAATAAATTAGACGTCATTTCATGCTATACCTATCAGACGACGACTGACGTATATTAGTCGCATGCTTCCCATGTGGCCATACCAAAACCACTTACATTTCTGACATTAGCTTTGGGTTAATGCGTTTGGAGGGTGAAAATCATTTGCTCTAAGAATACTTTCTACACAACTACGAAATACTCGCGTTGCAGTTCTGTTTACGATGGCATATGCCTTGAATTGATTCGAAATTGTTAATAATTTTATGGGCTACCAGTAGCAAAAATGTGGAGCGTGGTGTTTCATCGAGCTGGCATTTGAAGTATTTGTTCCGACGTATCTTTGGCGATTTCAATGCAACATGTTTCATCGCTCACGGCTCCTCTTATTTTATTTTTGCCAAATATTTTCTAACTAATTGAAAGTAGATCTAAACGCTCTCAGACCACCATTAATTATAATTTTTTAAGAGAACATTCTTTATTTTATTATACAAAGAAGTAAGACAATGAATGCAACGTGTGATTACATACAATCTTTATCAAAAACCACAGTGATATCTACATCAACACCTTCTCAATACCCCGCAAGCCGCCGTAAGGGCGTGTGGCGGGGGGGTGTGAGGGCGCCACCCCTAATTTAGAAAGAGAAAAAAACCGCATGCAGAAGCCACAAATTTATAGTCCACGAACCAAACATGGTAAACATTCATGCAAGGACCCTTTCACCCCAACCTTTTTACACACATCCAAACCTACAAACTACCAACAGACGTACACATGCACAAGCTTTGAATTTTTAATTTTGTTCCCACTTGCAACGTAAATGTTTTTATAATTTCTATATAGTCGTCAGTTTCTTTCTATTACGATTTCTGATTGTTCTGGGGAATAATGAGTATTTGAATCTATCTGTATTAGAATCCATCTCTCTTATTTTATCTTTGTGTTCTGATCTACCTAAGTAGTGTTGGGCCATTATAATTCCTTTTGTGTCATCGTTAAACTCGCTGGTTCTGAATCTTTCTAAAAGTCTAAGTCTCGCTTGTTCTCTTCGTATTTCAAGGGGCTCCCAGGCTAAATCCACAGTAAGGAGATACATTTTCTGCTTTCCTGCTTGCTGCATAAGGTGTTTATTCTGACCTGATCTCAAAAATTAGGACTGTTGTCTGCTAATGGAATAATATTATTTTTCCCATTCTATTATATGGATATATATAGACAAGGCCTATATATCTGCTTCACCCAATGGTACAAGCCTAACCATACATTGGGCATGCCAATAGTGTACCATAATTAAATGCTGCACTCTGGAGGCAGTGAAACAATGATGCCTTTGTGTTTTCAACAAGCACACTGTCGTGAGTATCCACTACAACTCAAGTTTATGCTGGAAATAATTGCTATCGTAGTAACTAAACAATGAATTGCGCCCACCCTTTAGGTATGTTTTAAATAATTGGTTACCAAAGTATCGATTTCCAAGTAAATACAGTTCCAATTCTAAAATATTGGCAGTCAATTTGAATAATTAATTTGGTATCCAGATTTAATCAGCCCTTACCACAGCATCTGAAAACTATGCACTCTTATATGGTTATTCCACATGGACATGTAATTCTCTTTTTCTACGAGCAAAGGCAAACGGGCAAATAATGTTTAAATAAGCGGACTTGTACTCATGTTTTCTCCGGTTCAGTCCAAGGATAAAGTGAGTATCCTGTACGTTGGGCAAACCGCGTATTCATGTTTGTATCACTGGTTGCATATATCCGCTGAATGTGCCTCTCAATTTCCGTCCTCTTGGGAAAGATTTTATCTTGGGATAAGATTGGTTGAACAAATTTTTTTCGTACAACTAAACGCCTTTGGAAGCTTTGTCTCAGATTTTTAAATATTTTCCGAAAAAGAGAATCACACGGTAGTGCTGATGATGCCGCAAGTCGGTGAAACGCGTTGTACCATCTAATAAAATCTGTGAAAAGTACAAATATTTCTTTCCTTTTTTTGGTATGGACACATGCACAATCTTTGAATTTTTAATTTTGTTCCGACGTGTAACTTAAATGTTTTTAATATTTCTAAATGGACTTCGGATTCTTACAATAATGATTTCTGATTGTTCTGGGGAAGTTTGAGTATTTAAATCTATCTGTGTTGGAATCTATCTCCCTTATTTTATCTTTGTGGTCTGATCTACCTAAGTAGTGTGGGGTCTATATTATTCCTTTTGTGTCATCGTTAAACTTGCTGGTTCTGAATCTTTCTAAAAGTTTAAATCTTGCTTGTTCTCTTCGTATTTCAAGGGGGTTCCCAGCCTAAATTCCTTAAGAGACCTGTTGCACTTGTGTTCTTGTCAAATATATTTTTCACGAATCTGGCGGATTTTCCCTGGACTTTATTTAGCTCTTTTTGCCAGATTTTCTCCCGAGGATCCCAAATACTTGCGGCATATTCTAAATGTGGTCTAACTAGAGCAAAATAACACCTCTCTTTAACTTTCTCATCAAATTTCCCCACCACCCGTTTAATGAAGCCCAGTTTCTTTAAAGCGGATCCGCATATTGTCCTGATATGTGCTCACCATGAAAGGCGTGGTGTTAGAACTACCCCCAAATACTTTACTTGTTTGGCCGTAGTTAGTACTGAACCCTCTATTTCGTAGTTCACGTCCTTTTCCTTCCTACCTTTGTTCCAAAATTTCAAAACTGCGCATTTGTCTATATTAACTATTAATCCCCATTTCATGCACCAATCCGAGATTGTGTCTAAGTCTCTAGAGAGTAGCTCGCGATTTAGTTGGCTCTTTATTTCCCTGTATACCACCGTGTCATCAGCAAATAACCTGAGATTACTACTAAAGTGTGCGCTTAAGTCATTAATGTATATTAAGAATAGAACAGGCCCTATTACACTTCTCTGGGAGACGCCTGATGTAACATCTCTTTCCTTTGAGCACAACCCATCGATGACTACTATTTGTTTGCGGTTTGACAAGAAGTCTCTAATCCAATTAATAATTTTCTCATTGATTCCATAGCACCTAAGTTTGTGAAACAATTTTTTGTGTAGGACTTTATCGAAGACTTTTTTGAAATCTAGGAATACTGCGTCGACTTGTGTGTTTTTTCTCCCGATCTAAGTATGTCGTGAATGAAAAGACCTAATTGTGTTTTGCAAGATAATGTGTAGAGATATATAGGACTATGCTTTTACTCGACAACAAGTGTAAATGCAGGAAAACCGCCGCGGATTGTTATTATGTTTCTAATGGGGAATTTCCTGCCAGGATAAAAGAACATATCAAATTTGTACTCTTTGCTTTGCCATTTTTGCGCCTTCCGATCCACTTTCCTTGTCTCTTTCTTGCCTCTCTCTGCGCACGTCACCCCCACGTCGTCCTCTAGCTCAATAGCCATGGGTTCAAGCAAACTCCACCCTCTGATGTCAGCGACTGACTGTCGAAAAAAGTCTTTCGGGGAACACCCTTTAAAAAATATTTCTAACGCGGAAGACGAACAGTTTGACTAATATGAGATACCAAAATTTACGCTAACAAAAGACTGGACCACTAGAGGGAATGAGATGCTCTCGAAAAACAGCCAACTCATTATCAAAATATTACTATGGCTAATTATCCATAGTAGATTATAATCTACCGTTCAAGGTAGGTTAAGAATGCACAATCAAACCACCAAATAGTTCTCTTGTTTCTCCAAACTAAACACAACCAAACATCGTACTCTATATCAAATCCCTCTTCATCTCTGAACACTTCCTTCCTCCCTTCATTCTGCCCGGCATTTGGAGGTGTGGACGATTATCAAGCATGACCAGGTGCATGTTGAATACAATTGAACGGGAGATTCGGAGTATGTTTGGGGAGTATGGATTCCTATTAGTACGGATGATATTGCTGATATGCTTGGTTCAGGCATACGCAAACGAAAGAGACATGAAACAATTAAATTGTAAAAGGTTTTTATTAAAAGAATCGGGAATAGATTCGAAAAAAAGAGATACATTTCCGATATTATCTCATTATTCTTCCAATATTTAGTACATTCCATGACTCGAAGGTTCCCTGGTGGGTGGATTCCGGAAGGTCCTCATGGGTACGCGTTCAAACATTTTTGACGTCACTTAGGGACCAGTCGTGGTGTCCTTCGAGAGAGAGAGAGAGGATTTCAGGATAGCGGTACCTAGCAAGGCGACAAAGTATCTGAAATATCTTTCCATAAAATCTAATGTGCCTCTTGCCATCAGAAAAGTGAAAATGCAAATTATTTCATTTTCAAATATTTCTTTATTCAAATCAATCTAGATATCTCTTACAAATTAATATTTTATTTTAACACTAAATACATTTTGATAAGCATTAACATAGTGTATTATTTACAGAAATTATCAATAATTAGTATGGATGTTCATATGCATAATCGCCAGTGAATTCAGGGGGACCCAGGTAATTTTCTTTGTACGAGGCTTGTTCATAAAGTAAGGCCCGTTTGGTCACAGGAAAAAATATACTCATATGAAAAACATTTTATTGGCACTTTTAGTTAGCTACAAACCTACTTCACTTATCTACATAATCGCCGTTCACTTCTAAGCATTTTTCGTGCCGCTGCAACACCTTCTTTAACCCCTCTGCATAGAAACTCGCCGCCTGAGGGTTGAACCAATCGATACGCCATTCTTGAGTTCCTCTTCGGTTTCGAAACGTTGTCCACCGAACCACTGTTTCAAGTGCAAGAAGAGGAAGTAGTCGCTGGGTGTGAGGTCAGGACTGTACGGTGGGTGGTTTAAAGAGTTTCCAACGACCCAAAAACTCTCGTCCACTGGACATTCTTTGCTCTTTGTGGTGGTCGGTGAGCATTTTCGGTACCCACCTAGCACGCAATGTGTGGTATCCGAGGTTTTCCGTAACAATATTTTAGACAGTAGTGCGTCCAAGTTGAGGAAATTGTTCATCCAGGCCATTAATTGTCAATCGACGATCACATCGCAGTTTTTGTTCCACTTGCGAAACAATTTCATCGGTCAGAATACTGGGCCTACCACTTCGCTCTTCGTCATGGACATTTGTTCGTCCATTTTTAAAATCACAGCACCATTGTCTAATCTTTCCTTCACTCATAACTGTAGGTTTATAAACTAGGCATAATTCCCGATGGATTTCAGCAGCTGACAATCCTTTTGCATACAAGAATCGTATGACAGAAAGCACTTCACAGCTGGCGGGAACAACGATTGTCGCGGACATTGTTGTTTGCATGCACGGACAAGCAAACGACTTCTGAAACAAAACAAATGCTGCTATAGCTTCTCAATGAATCAGTAGATGGCGCTGCAGGAGCAAAACTGTGTTCTGAAGCGCCAATATTTAAATATAAGCAAACGCTACTTACTTTAAGAATACGCCTCGTAGTATGCCATCGTATCAGCGAAATGCAACTACTTCCGGCGTAGTTCATCTCGCAGATCTTTCAATTCTCTGGCGCGCGAATCCTTAATGGCCCTCACAATTCTTCTTGTGTAATATAATTCCTGCATTGCCTTCTCAATGAAATCTAATAGGAACACATTTCGGCGTTCTAGTAAATTCAGCTAATTCAAGAGTGCATTGACATTTCTTGCCAATGCTCTCTTTTTCTCCTCCAATGCCTGTTCCCGGGCCCTCATGACCAATTCATGTGCCCTCTGGGCCCATTGGTACTTCCTTTGAGCAAGGCTCAAATCTTGCCTTTGATTCTCTCTGATTGAAGCAAGCTTCTGACTGAACTCACCAATGTCATCAGCTTTAATCTGTTCCTTTGCGCGTTGAATGATTTCTTGGACATGTCCAGACTAAATAAGGGAGAATACGATGCTTAGAAATGGCCCCTCATTCAAAAATGAATTGCATAACGGTGATAGCAATAAAAAAGTAATTTTTGAAGAGGTGACTATTTTGAAAACTCTTTACTCTCCACTATAATACTATTCTCATGAATATTAAATGTTGATATTGGATGTAAATTGCATGAATTTCAAGATAAAGTGAGTTTCAAATTCAAGTATAGATAAGAAAATTGTCTAGGGGAAATCAGCAGGTGGTATCATAAAAAAATGGCAATATGCGAAGCTTTTGCAAAATGTATAGTCATTTAAAGTTTAGTTACAATATGTACTTTAGTGGATTGGCCTCTTCATATGTCTCGAGGAGCGGTACTGGGAATGCATTGATGTTGGGTCGTTCCAGCCCTTGCTCGTTGCCAGTGAACGGAGAACTGTTCGACAAGGCATGATTTTCGTCCAGTTGTATTTCTACTCAAGTCCTCTCCACTTCTTTCTTGAGTTTTCGGGTGACCCCCTCTTCGTATGCCGCCACCAGCACCTCCTGACATGCTCACGTAGCCGTAAGTACCCGGTCGCCCAGGGAGAACTCTGGTGGCAACATAGAGTCGCACTTCTTTAGAGGAGTGACTCACTTGGGGGTCCTTCGGATGGTTTGCAGGCGATGGCTTGCGTCCTTCGATCAGTTTCGTCACCCAGGAAGGAATCTGGAAGGTACTTTCCTATTTGGGTTCATATTCTTCAACCGGCTGTTCTTCCCAGTTGAAGTATGCATCGGTCGGTGGTGGAGGCAGCGCCTCGTGTGCATTTGGGGGATCACTGAGGTACAATTCCCTCAGAGTCTCTAGAGACATGTCTATAAGTAAGCTGACGAAGTGCATGTTTCGAATTCTCAGCCCCGTTACGCTACGGGGATTTAATTTGATCAAAAACCTGATCCATGCACCCGCTTGTTTGCACAATTGTTTGAGCAATTTCTGTAGACACCATTCGGCGTGCGTCAAACAATAGAAATAAACATTCCGAGCTCTTTCATCTTCAGAGCACTGTTTTCCGAAGAGGACATCACTTATATTACATGACGTCATGTTAGCGATTGCACTTGTAACGAACTATATATTGTAACAAGCGATAAAGCGAACCGAAATATTAACTACTCTTCACAATTTCACCACTGATTGCTTTATGAGTATCGATCGGTAACGGCGCATATGTGCTCGACACCATTGTTGCAAAGGCTCCTTGATTGATGAATGAGAATTATTATTTCCATTTTCCTTTGCGACATGTCGGGGCGTAGAAAGTAACAATATTGAACATGTCTGTACCACTTAATAATGTGGTTTTTCCTAAAACACTGGAATGTCAAATTATTGTGTCGTCCAACTAACGAAGGAATTATTCCGTACTCAAGTCTAGCAACTAATTCTTCGCCTAACGTCGAACGCCATGGCAACGACGACTTTTAACCAATCAACAGGACTGTCTATTCCGATTCTGATGTAGAAGGGGTTTAGTTTCATAACTTACCTAAATGAAATTTATTTGAAAAATATGTTTTACAGTCCTCATAGTATAATATGATTTATATATTCCGAAAAAGTATAAGTATTCCACAGGACTGACTACATTAAATTATTCATCCAAAATGTAAAATGGTGACGTCAGTAATGGTAAAGTATAACTATTATATCCATTCTAGTTTTCAAATTGTTACCTCCAGGTTACAATGGAATGCAACAATTTTCAACTCTTTTAGTGCCTATAATATTAAGAAACCACCGATTAAGAATAATTTACATAAACTGATACTGTGTAGAATATAACACGAAGGTGTCAAATGCGGATCTCGGCATGGGTATATAACAGGGGGATCAATTAATTTAGGTAGTGGGTGCAATATCAGAGGCTCCTATGAGATGGCTCCTAATTAGCACCAGCATGAAAAATCGAGGAATAGAGTGTCCCTTACATACTCCCGATAGTCCTGTTTCTTTGGACAGCCTTTGGCAATAAATTCCATCGTAAAAAGTGATACGTTAATGGGTAAGGAGGACGAAGGGTGTCACGTGAGAAAGCATGGCATGCTATTATCTGGTACTAACAATCCATCAAATATTTAACCAATGGAGCCACTAAGCTCCTCTTCCGATTGTAGCAGTTATTCGTTTCAACCATGGCCGATTCGTCTCCACTGATATGTAGAGAATTCTTATCTGCACAGGCGAGCACTATAAATAATATAAAAAACTTAGTGGCGGGAAAAGGAAATAATTTGAAATTCAGCAAGTCTGGTAAATGGAAAAGCAGGATCAAAAATCCAGGGTTGACTCATCAGATTCAGGGTTTTCAGGAAGGAATGAATAGGAATAAAAGAAGAGATCCTAGGGTTGGTAATAAGTAGGAGTTTTAGATATATGCGAGGTGAGATGAAAGGATAGTGGGGATTAATGGAGTGATAATTATAGAATAATATACAGCGGCGTGGACGAGAGCCAACAAGGGATTCCCATAATATTAAATAAAGAGGCAGGAAGAAACGTAGTCATAATATAGCAAGCAGCGGATAGAATATTACTCATAGAGATTAAAGCAGAAACGACGAATTTGGTCATTGTTCAGGTATTCAAGCCACCGAGCAACCATAAGGAGGAAGAAGTCGATAAGATATACGATCAGTTAAGAGCATATAATCGCGTTATGTTCCTGTAGGGAAACATTTCATAGCGATGGTGGATTGGCATTCGTCTGTAGGCGGAGAAATATATGGCGATGAGGTGGGAGACTATGGCTTAGGCACGAGGAATGAACGCGGGAGAAAACAATTGAGTTCTGCAGGAGACGGATTAGTCATCACCAACAAATGGTTTAGACACCGCAAAAGGCGTAGGTATACTTTGAAAATGCCAGGTGACTCAGAAAAGTATCAGTTAGATTATATTCTGATTAGGCACAGGTTTAGGAACAGTGTGATAAATTCGCACAGTTTCCCGGGAGTGGATGCGGAATCTGCCCACAATTTAGTTTTTATGAAATGTAACGCCCGTTTCAAGAGGATAAGGCAAGGGCGGCGGGTTAGGTAATGGAATTTAGAAGAATTAAATGGATTAACAAGGAAGGAGTATCCGCAGGCTGTAGAGAAAATCATGGATGGCGGGAAAGTGCTAGGCACTACCGAAGAAAAATGGGAATGTAACAAGAAAGTGCTATCGAAAGCCGCAAAAGGCACTATACGAACTGTTAACGTTTTTGCCTGTTTTGTAGATTTCGAAAAAGCGTTTGATAGAGTGAAATGGGAAAAGCTAATGCGTTTATTGAACAAAATAGGAATGGATAGGAGGGAAAGGAGACTGATCCGCAACCTGTACATGTCTCTTACTGCTCAGGTGCAAGTGGGGAACGAAGAGTCTGTATAGGCAGTGTTAGGAAGAGGTGTAAAGCAGAATTGCCCATTATCACCGGTGCTGTTCAACGTACATGTAGAGGATATGATTAAAGAGGCATGGGAAGAACTGGAGGTAGGAATGAAAGTCGGATGGGAATTCGTAAAATCGGTTACGTTTGCTGATGACCAAGCTTTAGTTGCTCAGTCAGCCAAGGGGCTGCAAGCATTGCTAAGGGAATTGGAGGATCAGTGCGATAGATATGGGATGAGAATCAATATTAACAAAACAAAGGTTATGAAATTTTCCAGGAAGAAAAACGCTAAGCTAAATATTAATATAGGAGGGGAAAAATAGATCAGGTAGAACAGTTTACATATCTCGGAAGTATTATGGACCAATCCGATTAAAGCAGGAGGGACGTAAGGAGAAGAATTGTGCTTGACAAAGAGGCTTTCTCAAGGAGGGAGTTAATAACGGGGACGTTGAGTAGGGAGGTAAGAAAAGACTCGTAAAAACATTTATATGGAGCGTAGCTATGTGCGGCGCGGAAACGTGGTCGCTGAAGCAGGAGGATAAACGTAGATTGGAGGCTTTTGAAATGTGGGTGTGGAGAAGAATGCAGAAGATTGTGTTTTGTTAGGAGCCACAAAATATTTATTATCTAGTTGTGTCCATCCATAAAGCTACCTTAACTATCTAATAAATACGTTGTCACTCCAAACAAAACCCAATCCATCAACCTACACTACATCAGGTCTATTCATCTCTGTGTACTTCTTTCCTGCTTTCATCCCAGCCAACATCCCTATCCTGTTCCTGCCCTTTCCTTGCTTGCCCAATATTCTCCCCTCTATTACCTTCTTCAACATCCCACTGCCGCTCAATACGCCTTCCATCCATTTCTCCTGCCTCCACAGGATTTCTCCCAAGAAACCCCTCTCTTCACCCACCATCCCTAGTATTTCCTCAGTTGTTTTCTTTCGGTCCACTTCACTTTCACCAGTCTTCTCCACAACTATATTTCAAAACCCTCCAATCTACGAGTACGTCTAACCTCCTGCTTCAGCGACCACTTTTCCGCGGCGTACAAAGCAACGCTCAATATCAAAGTTTTTACGAGTCTTTTCTTAACCTCTCTACTCAACGTCCCCGTCATCAACTCCCTCCTCTTTGTCTTGCGCAATTCTTCTCCTTACGTCCCTACCACATTGACCGTGTTGGTCCAAAACATTTCCGAGATACGTACTGGTCTACCTGCTCTATTCTTTTCCCACCCTATTTTAATGTTTATCTTGGTCTTTTTCTTCGTGGGATATTGATTGGGAGATTAGTTTTCGGGTACGTTTCGCCGCCTTTTTAGTCGCCTCTTATGACCGGCAGGGATACTGTGGGGAATTCTCAATCCCCCTACCCGCAGGAGGATAGGTGGATTGAGACCAACCAAAGAGATGATACAGGAGATTCAGAGCGAAAGAGAAATTGAATGCTACCCTAGGATATCCCAGTGCACTGGAAAGTCCGTCCGATGAGACGCAGTTGACTCATCATTTCCGAGGCGGGATCGGCAATGCTGCTTCACCTGTGCCTCAGCCCGCCCTCCCCCTCTTCTCTGACCCTCCATCCAACCCACCCTCCCCGTAATGTACAAGATTCCATGCCCATATGTAAGAAACTCAAAAAACTATGGACATATTCAGGTTCATACTACCTTTAAATATACAAGGAACGTAGCTACGGTCGTGAATCAATGTAAACAAAAAATACCGGGACCGTAAACTCGACGTCAAGTTTACGGTCCCGGTATTTTTTGTTTACATTCATACTACTTGCTGAGGAACACGATGGCTCGTTTAATGACGCGGGTACTTTTTTTGGAGGGGCACGCTATGGTATCGTTGGCTGGTGGTCTTGGAGGCAGCTATAAACTCAAGCTTTCAGCGAGGAAGGGAGCGGTTAACGTTAGGACCCCAGTTCGCTCTAGTGCAGAGCCCGGTGAAATGCGCACTTTTGGAATTGAAATGGGCTAACATTTCCCTCCGCCTCCTTTTCCATCGTCCCAACTCGTTTTCTTTCTCTTGTACGAAGTACCCCACTCAATAACCCCCCCCCCCTATCCTCCCCCGCCATCCCCCCAAAGTCCCTCCCCTTACTTGCCGTCAGTCTCGCCAGTCCGCTTTGAGAGCCAGGATGAGCCAGACGAGTGAAACGGATGGATTCACCGCTATTCCGGAGTTGGTAAAACCTGGGTGGGCATAACGTCGAGCCTCTTAGTCTAAGCTAATGACTGAGGGGTCGGAAGCACGGGGATGAACTATATCCTTGGTGAGTGGCGATTTAATACCAGCCCATGTGGAAATATACAATGGTAGATTAAGATTCTTCATGAACGTGCTCAGTGTATCAAGTTTGTAATTGTCAGGTTAATATTATCTAGATGCTAGGACCACTTTCCAAAACTTACGGTTGTATGCTGGTACACGTATGTACATATGTAGTCAAGCCTACAAAAATTATTTTGAAATGCGCTCTCTCTGGCTGGTATTCGCAAAAACTGAACTAAACTGAGCAAAAGTTGAAGAACGTGGTAAATCCGATCTTCAGTTTGGCTCAATTGTCGTTAGATATTGTCCTGGGAATATATTTATGATGGCCCCGTAATTGTCTTCACTGGGGATCAGGATTAGTAACGACCTGGCTTTACGTACGTCCAGAGGGTCCTAGTTTGAATCCCAGGAGCGGCAGGTATTTCTCAGTGGCGTCTCGATCCCAACGATGAAGGTGCTTTATGAAGAGCACTTTGAGTTAAAACGCCGTCCGTCGTTTGGGAAGTTAAACTGCCGACGCCTTGACGCCTTTCGTCTAAGAGTATACTACTGCGGACGTCAGGTTTCTCTCCACCATCCACCTCTAATGGCGTGGATGAGAAAGGAGGACCCTGGCTTACGGCGGTCTCCCTTAAAATTACAAATATTTTCAATTCTGAGGTTGCAATCACGGTCGCGGTAATTCTTATGTGCACGCACAGAAAGTTCGACTTGCGACGTCCAATTCTTCGTTATTGTAGACTCTCCAGAATTTATAGTCTGATTACCTTCTGGTCTACCCCTCGCTTGGCATGTTGTCAAATGGGAAGGGACTGAAGATTCGAGTTGAGTGGATAGGTTAAGATACACCATGAATCGGCCACCAATTCCTTAATTTTGTTAGTCCTAAAAAAATAATATTTTGAAATCACTTTCTCTGCAGATACGCTGAATTTTTTCACTAATCAACAGGATAATAGTGGTGGTGAACTCCTTTTCTTGGGCCACTTTGTGGTTTCCCAGGAAGATCTGGTGCCTGAAAAATCCCACAGCATGGATGAAGGGCAGTGCGTCTCAAGACTTACATCACTCCAAATCAAATCTGGGCCCCCAGGTCAGTAAACCAACCCACTACCCATTGTACTACCACCCACCCACTGCTTAGTTTGTGTGTATTCTATTTTTAAACGAGTTAAGTTAAAACAAATTAAAATAATTTCAGTGAATTCAATTTCTTTTAATTCCTCACCTTAAGTTAACAAAAGTATTGTTACCCACAAAAAATGTTTTATCAAAAACCTGATCAATTTCTCTGAGATAAATCAATATGAACGCTAATGAAAATTAAAATTACTCTAAGTAATATGAAAGTGTCATGTTAAAGTTCCTCTTATCATTCTTTCAAGTTTTCTTTGTGTTGAAAAATTATTTCAATAAGAATCACTTTTTGCAAGATGGATTAATTATTAATATGTCAAAATTTGCCAACTTCCTTCTTATAAAATACTTACTGACAAAATGTCACTAGAAAAATAAATTAAATCACTATAAGTTGCTCACTGAGTAAATTTTAAACGCAATAATTTTAGGTGAAACTACAAAAGCCTAAGCATACTTAAGAACTAGTTTTGCAAAAAGACACAGGGCCTTGCATTTAATCTTGCAATATTTAAAGTGGATATTGATTTCAATTTTAACAAGAAATAATTATTTATACATTCAATACAAATGTTTTAGGTCAACATGTAAAATAAACTGGTGTGGTAAATATTAATGTTAATCTTTGATCTAGACTGTACATTTTGATGTACACTATTTGGTCCCTGGATAAGTCTCTAGAGGTATTAAAACTCGTGTATCATTCCACTTTTTCCCAAGGGGAATCATCTGGAATATTGTTCTGGGGATTGTGTGCATGCTGTACTAAGTTATTTCCAAGCCTTGTTCAAAAAACTCAAATTTTCTTTTCATTCCTTTTATGTCCTCATCATCATCTGCAGCTCTACAGCCCGGTGTTGGCCTTGGCTTCCTCTGTGGTATGCCTCCATTTAGTTTTTGTTCTTGCTTTTCCCTTCCATCTTGTAACTCCCATTGCCTTCAAGTCATCCTCCACATCCTGTAGCCATCTCTTCCCTGGTCTACCTCTTCTTCTAACTCCTTCCATCTTGCTATTAAGTATCAGTTTGGGCATTGTCATTTTCCATCCTTTCTACATGCCCAAACCACACCAGCCGCAGTGACTTGGCAAATCTGTCTTTCCTTTCTAGTAATTCATTTATCTCCATGTTCATTGTAATTCTCCATCCCTCTCCTTCTCTTTAATTGGGCCATAGATTCTCCTTAACGTTTTTCTTTGGAATTTTCTAAGCGTTTCCTCATCCTGACTTGTTAATGTCCATGATTCAGCTCCATAAGTTACCACGGGTCTAATAATCGTTTAATAGATCTTCATTTTTGTGTTCCTTGATAGTAACATTGATTTGAGGATTGTAATATTTGCAAAGTATGCCCTGTTACCTTCCATTACCCTTTGGTTGATCTCCAAGGATATCTTATTTTCATTGTTAAGTCTGACTCTTTGATAGGTAAATTCCTTGACACCCTCAAACTCATAATTCCCAATTATTATTCTTTGTAGGTCCCGCTTGTTCTGATGAGCTGATGCTTTCAAGTATTTGGTCTTCTCTTCACTAACCTTCAGCTCCACTTCTTTACCAGTGTTTTCTAAAATGTTAAACATTTCTTTTAGGTCATTTACATTTTGTGCAATTAGTGCTATATCATCTGCATATGTGAATCCTTGCTGGGATTTATGAACTATGGTCCTCCTTAGTTTCAATTCTATCATTGCATGATGTAGGGCCAGGTTGAATAACGTAGCTGAAAGAGCATCTCCTTATCTTACCCCTGAGGTCATCTTAAATGCTCTACTTGCTCTACCCCTAATAAAGGCTTTACATCGTGATTCGTGCAATGTCAATTGAACCAGTCTAATCAGTTTCCTTGGAATATCATAACCTCTCAACACACTTATCATCTCTTTCCTGTTCACACTGTCGAAGGCTTGTTTGAAGTCAATGAAGAGTATATGCAAGTCAACATTTTATTCATAGCATTTCTCCATTGCTAGTCTTACCGAGAATATCTAGTCACTGGTACTTCTACCAGGTCTAAAGCCACACTGATGTTCTTCCAGTATGTCTTCAGCATAGGTGCTTATGCGTTTTAGAAGAAGATTGGTAAAAATTTTATATGCTACATTCAGTAATGTAATGCCCCTATAGTTTTTGCAATCATATTTGTCACCTTTTTTATAAATTGGACAAATCAAACCTGTCTTCCAGTCTTCTGGGAATTCTTCCAACTTCCAATTACTACAAATTAGCTGATGTAATGCTCTATTTAAATCTTGACCTCCCTTTTTAATCAATTTGGATGTTATATCATCGTCTCCTGGTGCTGCATCATTCCTGTGTCTTCCAATACTTTAAATTATAGTACCTCTTCTATTGTTGGAATGAGCACTTCCTGATCTTGTGTGTGGCTTTGTTCATGCTCTTCAACTCCTGTAGTTAATTCCTTAATTTATAGGTCATGAAAGTATTCAACCTATCTTTCTAGTATCTCATTTTCCTCCCCAATAAACTTAACAATTTTTATTTCTATAGGAGTGCGCTTTTGTTTGGTAACCTTTAGTCATGTATTTCTGCTTGGTAGAACTGTTTGCATTCTTTAGCATTATTGAGCTCTTCTACAGCTTTCAACTGATTTTTTAAGTACTCCTTTCTCTTTCTTTTCAGTAATTTATCAGCTTCTTTCCTGCTTTGCCTATACTTCTCTCTTGTTAATCTAGTCTCCCTTTGTAACATATTGTATCTATTCTTATTCTTTTCCTCTATTGCAAGTTTACACTCATTATCAAACCAATCTGCATTCCTTTTTATTTTTGCTTTACCTATTAGGTACTTCGCAGTTGATAAAACTGATTGTTTAATTCTTGTTCATTGACCTTCCACAGAATATTGCTTTGTCAGTTCTTCCCCAGTCCTAGTTTTATTTCTACTTATTTCATCTTTGTACCTCAAAGCTTGCACAGGATCTCCTAAAATTTTACTATTCCATTTGACCCCTCTTGACCTATTGATCTTACCCAAGAGGGCCAGTCATTCTCTAAAATTTACTTTCTCTAGATAGTGATCAGAGTCACAATTTGGTCCTCGTGCAGACCTTATTTCTAATATAGAAGATGATTGTCTCCTGGATACCAGCACATGATCTATTTGATTCACAATTCCTGTCCCAGGCATTTTCCAGGAACCTTTATGAATATTTTTATGTTCAAAACGTTCTCTTTATGATCATGTTGAGCGACAGAGCAAGCTAGCAGAGAAACCTTCCATTTTCACTTGTCACATCATGCAGTGAGTACTTTCCTGCTACAGAATTTAAGTCTTCCTTACCGATTTTTGCCTTAAAATCTCCAAGAATAATAACTGTTTGATAATTTGGTATTTTTTGGCATTCTCTTTCCAGTTTATCATAAAATTCCTGCTTTTCTTCTTCTGTTTTACCTTCAGGAGGGGAAAGGGCTGATATAAGGCTGATGTTACGGAATTTTCTTTTAAAGGGGATATTACATAGTCTGTCCCCTAATGGCTCATAATTTCCTTTTATGTAATTTAATATATATTTTCCATATGTCTTAATCATAAAATATATCCATATATTTCATGTAAACAGCAATACTCACTTCTATTCAACTAGAAATCATAACATCTACATAACTCAGTAATTTCATATAAAACCTGAATGGTGAATGAGTGTAATAATTTATAACTCGCTACCAAATTCATTGAAATTGAGTGAGAAATTGTGGTTTCAAAATGAAACTGGGGAACTTCCTTTTAATGAAGTGTTATTTTTCATTGAATGAATTTTTAAATAACAAATAATTGTAATGCTTGCCTATGCATTTCTGGGTTCCCCATCCACGTTGGTTGTCTTTTGATGATGACAGTTTCACTGGCCATCCTGCCTGCATCTTCAGGTGGAAGGTATTTTTCCAACCTTTCTTTCTTGTCCAAGACCAAAAAATATCTACATGGATGATGGATATCCATTAAGCAGTGCATGGAGGACTATTCAATCAGAGTGCAGTACTTGAATACCACCCCTATATAAAGAAGACCAGAAAGCTTCAAAAAATACCTTCTACCTGATGGTGCAGGCAGGATGGCCAGTAAAACTGTCATCACCAAAAGACAACCAATGTACATGTAGAACCCAGAAATGCAAAGACAAGTAATTCAGCACCATGGAAACATTCACAAGAGTTGAACTAATGCATAGTTTGTATTACATGATTGGATATGTGCACTCTTTTTTAAGCATGTTCATTGTGCAGAAATGTATTTTGTAAATTTCTTTGTTTTAAGATTCCTATACTTACATGATATGGATGGTCTGTGCATAAAATAGAACTCTAATTTTCGGTACTCATTCCATTAGTTAGTGTATGTGCAATTTCTTTGTTTAATTCTTTTGTTTTTGAGGTAATTTATGATTTCACTGGATTGTTAAAAAATTTTTCCCATGAATATTCTTTGGTAATGGTGACATTCTGGTCTTGATGTTTACTAGTGGATTCCCTCCTGTGATGTCCATAAGGTCCCTTCTGTCAAAGCTGTGATGTTTACTGGGTATCAGGTATTCCACCATTCAAGTTTAACACATACTTTCAATTTCATCCAAAGTATCAACTCTTTCCCTTCATTTTGCCTTTTAATCTAAAATGCCTTTAAATTTACTTAAAAGCATTATTTTCTTAAATTAATAGACTGGCATAAAATTACCTGGGCTGTTGATGAACCTTTAAAACTAACTTACTTCCTTCTTCCTCATATACCCAGCACTCTGCCTTCTATTACATTAATTATATATTTATTTGCCGTCAGTATGTCCTGCTATAATTCCCACTTTCTTCAAATTATCCCTGAAAAACATCTCTCCCCTCCCCTACCATGCTGCATAATTAGTTTTGATTTCACTCCCATTTGATTTTTTTCCCATTGCCATATCATTTCATAAGTTCCTGATATATGCTTATCCACTGGTATTAGCAACTGTTTTAAGTGATGATGTAACAATACAATTAGTTTAAATATGTGCTACTTTCCTTTTTTAAAGGATATTAAGCAAGCCAAAGTTATGATTGATAACTGGAGAGACATTTCCTTGTTTACCCTCACTGTTTTCCCACCTCTCCTGCCTTGGACTCACCCATCACACACTCCTGTACTTTCATTCTGTCCTTATTCTTACATCCCAATCTTCTTCATTCCTTTGTTCGTATTTGGTTACCTTTTTGGGATATATAGATGGGCAGGTGAGGAAGGTGGAAGGGGAGGCTAATCAGTGGCTGGAACTCTTTAGAAAAAACTGTGAATCCATCGATAAGTCTGTAAAAACATGTTGTGAACTTAATAGCCTCGGTGATATTCCAATAAACAAACATTTGATACAGTAAACTATGTTGTTCCATGTTCCATTGTACCTCATCTCCATTTTCTTGAAAGAAAAGATTCAATTGTTATTTTAACTTAATCTTATAATTTCCACATTCATTTGGCAATATATGAATATATTTTGAAATCTTTGAAATATTAATGCTAATTAAAAATTCATTTGATCAACATGTACAAACATTAATGCATTTTAGATTCAAATTTCTTAAATGGTATTTGAGTGATCATCTGAAGTTATTCATTTCAGCAAGCCATTCTTAACCATTGTTCTTGACAGATATATTCATTTACGGGCGTTTCACCCATTACTTTTAGACAAATGAATAAAAGGTTGGCAATGGCAGCTATAGCAATAAAAAGTGGCAGCAGTTGTTAATCAAATAATTTCCAACAAATTGTCATGGATGAATTGCATCCGTTTCACTAAAATACCATTTGTATGAAATGGATTTCCATTTTAATTAAAGCTTACTGTCTCTGATATTTCAATGTGGTTATATGACTAGATTTGAAGTGAAAGTTTCCATCTTTTTTTTTTTAAAGGGAAACCAATCTTTCACCCTTAAGCCAGTAAATATTTCTTTAGCCCTTTTGATCACACAAGTATTTATATTTTTGCTTAACACATCATAGAAGTAGTTTCAAAAAACCTCATTAACTCATATTTCAATTGTTTTGCCTCAGATCTTCCATTGGTTGCTCATAAGAGATGAGGAGAGCAGCATCCATGGGAGTCAAGGTTGATGATCTGCAAGCTTTCTCACCTAAGGGAATAAGGAACCAAGTATATTTCCTTGCTGGTTCCAAGTTGGACAGTGTCGTCAGCATCTAAAGAAGTCCACTTCATGTGGATGTCAGCCTTAAATGAGACCTCTGTGGAGACTGCTACTCTTTTACCGTTAATTTTGTGGATAATGGCTATGAGGGCATTTCAGTAAAATGTTTTGGTTAAAAAGGATATTTGGAATACTGCTGCCATTTATAATACATATTTATGTAAACAATTGTATTTATGAGTAATAAAGATGAAAGAAACAATAATGAATGTTGTCTTCTTTTTTAAATTTTCCTCTTTAACTTTTGATCGACTAATTTTTCTGTAATATGCTGCTTAAGTATTAAAAATGGAAATGAAAGACAGCTATTAAGATCCTTTTCCTGGGATTAATACAGTAAAAATGTTCATTTGAATTGCTACCTTAAGAACATAACTGTACATGAATATATGCTAATAATGACCAAAAAAAGTAATGGTAGTAGGAATAGTTTTACACCCTCTGCCATACTCGCATTCGGCAATGCGGGATATTCGACATGAATTAAAACATAATTATAAGTAGATAGTTTAATTTGAATGGAATGTCCGCATTTCCTGCAAATATCTATTTTTCAAAAAATTGTTCTCGAATTGATTAAAAGCGGTAATCCCGTGAATAAAAATTATTTCGATTAATTATGAGCATGAAATAGTAAAGCAGTAGCTTCACTATATGTAAAAAATATGTATTATGTGTATCATACGTAAAATATGAAAATATGTCAATTTATTCTCAAGTAACTTCATATTATCGTACATTGCATGCATTCTGAACATCTTTTCTTTGGTTTTTAAGGTGTAATTAGTTATTACAATAAGCAAATGAGCTACATTTGCACGCACCGAGTCAAAAATTACGTTATGCACCGAACTGAACGAAGTCCATAATTAGAGTCAATTACTTGGTCGATGACGTGCGAAAAAGCATGGTATCGAATGTTTTCCGAGAACCGGCTCACGCTTCAAAAAAGATTAGCTCCATCGACGGCCAACCGCTCACGAGCCGTCTCGGAGTACCGTGAGGTCAAAAGTGAGGTGCTAAGCCTCCCCGAGAATATATGTTCAAGTCCCGAGTCCACCGAGCGAAAAATATTCTAAGTCCAGAGACCCACGACAGACGAGAGAGACGTCGAGGCAGGCAGATGCCTTGGATTCGTCGGGTGAGAGCCTTGCCGAGCTCATCGAGTTGATTTTGAGCAAAAATCGGCAAAGTCCGTAGTTTTGCAAGACAAATAAAAGTTCCGAACCACTATTTCACAAGTAACCCGGTAGCCCGGGGGATAAGAGTAGGATTGCTGAGGTGAGGCAATGTATAGCGTGTGTTACATCGATTTGCTTTTGCAACCAATTTTTTTTTTTTTGCAAAATATTTTCGATTCGCTAATATGCACAAAATGTTCGCCAGAGATTTTGACGGCAGGTTCAGGACGCCGCGGGATATCAGGAAAATAATTAAATATTGAATATTATTGTGAGGAGGGCTACCATTTTTTCTGGCCGGGCGGCGGGCCGCCGGAAAAATGGTAGCACCCCACACAATAATATTCAATATTTAATCGTTTTCCTGATCTCCCGCGGCATCCTGCGCCGACCGTCAAAATCTCTGGTGACACTTTTCTGAAAATTAATGAACAAAAAATTAATTAACGGATTGGTTGAGCATCCAGCCAACAGATGGCGTATGCCTTTACTAATTGAAACCACCTCAAATACCAGCACATCCTAGTACATCTATTTCCCACTAGAGACACCAACGTGTAATTTCGAATTTCAATTTTTACATGTCATTACAAAATGCATTGTGTATAATATATTTTTATTATGGGATTCGTTCGAACTTGGTGCACGGTTAATATAAAATATGACGCACCCTTCAGACTACTTCCAGCACACTCTTATAATGTGCGCTGGAACCTCAATGTATTTCTATATTAGAGCGTTAAATTTTAGATTTGCTGAAGTTAAAAATCGGGACGGCGACCCTAATCGGTTTCAATATCTCCTAGTTCATGAACAGTAACTTTCGTAATTCTTTAGTTAATGAAATCGGCTAGTTTTAAGTATAGATCAGTTAGGTTTGATCAAAACACTATTATGTTATATTATTTATTAATAGCATTTTCCAAAAATTCCTCCAGAACTTGATCTGAAAACAGTTTAAATGGTGCAGTTGATCTATGAAATTCTTTCCACTGCACAGGTTGCAATTTTCACTTGCTCTTCATTACTGCAGTGATAGTAGTTAACATTTGAAAAATATATAACAATCATTAATGAAAGAATATAATCAAAACATTTATTTATTTCAACATTCTAGAATACAAAAGTGTCAGCTAAATAAATGTAATTTGTTCTTAAACAATGCAGCAAACAAAACTATAAAGACTTTGGTTTTGACAAATTCCAGGTCCTTACGTCCTCGGGGATAATATTACCACATCTCCAATTAAGTTTCTTTGGCTTTCACCCAAATTCAAATAAGGTAAATTTAAAAATGTTCTCAATATATATTGTCTAAATGAAATGTTGAAGGAATAATTTACTCTCCTGCATAATGATGTGGAAAAACTATTACATATGCTTTCAATTGTACCAGAAAATTAACTTCACATACTACTATCCATATGTCACTCTGTAAGTCGCATTCTTAAATTATTCACGTTTACCTTATCAATAGGAATCATATTATAAACCTAATAAAAATTCATTTGCTTAGTAGTACAGGCATAAGGAATTTATTTTGTAATGGATTTCCCAAATACATATTATTAGCCAACTAACTGGGAAGTGCTAAGAATGACAGGAGAGAGGGAGAATAATAGAAGAGGAAGGGGTAGTAAAAGTAGGGGAATATTACATACAATGGAACAAGGAGGCAAACATAAATTGAAGAGTAGTCTGTTGTAGTGTTGGATGTTGGGTTGTTTAGTTAAGTGTACCAAGGAAGTTGTCCCTGTATTGTTTGGTAGCTGGTTCTCATTATTAACTTACCTTTAATGGTAGATTAATATAATTATCAGACCTATGTTAAAGAACAGGAAAATGTGGCAATCTAATGAGACAGATAGATTTACCTGGCTATTACAACACTAGATAGTACCTTCTACCAATGGAAGTATTTTGATCATAATATGATGGGATTTTTTTGGAAACTTGTATAAACAAAGTAGTAGGAGTGGATAATGCTAGATTACTTCAAAATGTAATTGGTGCTCTTCATATTCCATTGCATCTCTCCATTCAGATTCAATTATCCATTTTGAAGATTAACAATTTTGACCGTGAAAAACTAACATGGAAAAAAAGAGAAGAGAAAAGCCTTTGCAAGGATTGGAAAACATTTCATCTTTAAACCTGGCAACTGGTAATTGGAAGAAAAATTTGAAATAAAGATCAAATGAAAGTAAGTCATCTGCATATGGACGAGTGATTAAGGCTCTTTCGGTCTATGGGTCTCTAAGGGCCATTCCAGAGTGCACCTCAATAACAGATTCTTCACTATCGTTACTATATTGCAATAAACTCATTGGTATTTGTTTAGTGTTTCTACAGCTTGAATAATTGAACACAATAAATCCAACTTCAATTTAATTAGCCAAAATTCATATTTTCAACCAGAGGCACTTACCTACCTTTCTTTTCATTTGGTCTATCTGTCACAGCTGCTTTCTGGCAGTTAAATAATGAATGGCTGCCTGTTAAATATTTTTGAAACATTTCAATACTCCTTAGATAGATAGGAAAAGTCTTTATTTGCATGGTTCATGTTAAAGCTTGGATTACATCACTTAAGAATAAGTCTATTAAATACAAAAACAAAAGAATAATCAAGCCACATCATGAAAAATGACAATACTTTGATGCTAGGCACCACTGTGATATAAACCACAAAAAAATCAGTAATCAACCCAAATGTCTGTTGGGTTAAAGATGGTAGAGTTCACACAATACTAAGCCTGATAGGGTGTTAAATTCACACATCAGGGTAGCAGGGTCAGTGCCTTTCCCTGTGCTGGTTATTCTTTCCCAGGATGATCCAGTACCCGAAATAAACAGCTTGGGTGGAGCTGGGGGTGCCTTAAGAGGCATGACTTTTATTCAAACCCAGGCCCTCCCGTCAGCAGTCCAGCACCAATCCTGGACTACCATGTCTCTCAAAGATATGTTCTTTTTATTTCTTCTTTGACCATCATTGAAGGTGAATTTTTGACACTTATCACAAATGTTGGAAGTAGTTAGTTCATAAGCTGACACCTACTCAGTTTCTGTAAACAA